>CAIGRS010121588.1:0-16889 GCA_903798395.1 Fraxinus floribunda
GTAGATGTCAAAATATGTCACGTTTGTACCAATAATGGGTTGGTCTGTCCTATCAGATGCATCCAATAACTTTTTAACATTTTTGTAATTTTCTTTTCAAAAAGCAAAAAAAAATAATAATAATAATAATAATTTTAATATCCCTACAAGGCCTTTGTATTCTAGGTTGGTTTATAATTTGTGTCAAGTTACTCGCCATTCGATTTAAATTTACACCTCTATTTTGAATCTAACGTGTGACCATGTTGTTGATTTTGTTCAAAATGAAAATGTGTCTTGTGAGTGAATAATGATTAAAAGGATTAACTCGTTCACGATATCGTTAATTCAAAAACTTTATTATAATATGCAAATCGTATGGTTCATATTTGAGTGTAACTTCATTTCATTTACTTTGCTCATTAGCATTTTTTAACAAAACAAGTTCAATTACTGATTCATTTTGAGTTCTTCGCTCGCTGCTAAAATTACTTTCTATAATAGTTGTTATGCTCATCTTTTTGGTTATTGAATTCAAGTAATAGTATAATACTAGAGAAAAAACGAATTTATAGTGAAAAACAATAATATTTATATCATAAAGTATTCGGAAACATCACAAAAATATTGAAACATTTGTGCTTCGAAGTCAACACTTAAATTTTCAAGTTACAAATTTAGTAAAATTTTATGTGATTAATATTCTTATATGTGGTCTGCGTCAAATTAGGTGTGGCGTTACTCGTTAATGTTAATTTGGGATTGCTGATTGTGTTCTAAAGTGTTGTATTGAATATTATGTTTATAGAGAAAAAATAACACTTGCATAAAATATTCAACAACAAAATATGAAAACATAGACTTGTACGTAAAATAAATTCAATAGAATTAAATAACTTCGAGATAAATAAATTAAATTGGCTAAGGTAAGAATTGGATGACTACATTTTAAAATAATTAACTCGGTCGAGGTAACAATTGGGCTCACCAAAAATATAACTATCAATTTTCAATCTAGCGATGCACTTGGGACACAAATACACCTCCAAAATACAATGAACCCATCATACGCATGGGCGGAGGTAGTGGGGGGCAGTGCTGGGCTGTAGCCCAGAAATAGTTGAAATTTGATACAAATTAATGCATTAGCCCAGCCTATTTAAAAGCTTTAACAAGAAATTGTTGAGATGGATATTGTGTGTGTGTGTGTGTGTGAATGAAATCGATAAATCCATTTTTCTTTAATCCAGATTGCTATTAAGTATTAACATATATTATACAGACTTCATAAAGGATTGGGAATTCCTCACTGCTCTCTTGCTCTTTAGTTGCTTGTTCCTTTTAATTATTACCAGATCCTACAAATTTATATAGGAATTAAATCAATTTAAATTGAAGGTTTTTATTTTTATTTTTTGGGTGTTTAGTAAAATAGTTATGTCGCAGATAAGTGTTCTACCAAACCATTATAATGGAATTATATGAAGGACAACAATTTGGGAAATGTTAGCTCAAGTGCGTTCGGCTATTTAGGAATTTAGGAAATGTCACTCCAATTTCATCTCCTGAAGTTGAAAGACCTTCATCTTCTAAAATATCGTCGGGTACAACTGTAATAGGTAACGTTATATTACGATTTTTCTTGTTACACACACACATATATATTTTATTTTATTTGTACATTAAATTTTAAACAAAATTGCCCCATGTACCATTAATTCCTGGCTCCGCCCCTGATCATACGCGTTGTGCATCTATGAAGACAACTCGAACATCAAAGTTAAAAGATTTCTATACTCGAAGTTTGCACTTGTCCTCTAGAATGATAACATACAAGTTTAGTGTAAGAAAAAAGATACAAACGATGATTTTATTATGCAAGAATATTCAAGGGAATAATGGACATTTTTTTAAAAAAAATAACATCAGTATTTTCTACAAAAGTATATATCAATCAAATCACCAAACTTATATATAGATGGTGAAGCAATGTACAACTTTCCATAAGAGTTACATCACTTATGAGTGATGTAATCTCAGTTGAGCTGACTGTCGCAGTGTAAGGGTTCGATTTCTGTCTCTAACAACGTTTGAAATTAGAGTCTTTGTGGACACCAGTATGACAGATCTTGTACCCTGACCTACTGAGGCGCATCTTGCGATTTACCTCCTCCACGATGCTCTAGGAGCGGGGTGTTGGGGTCCTCAAGGATGAGATTCAACATTTTTTTTACATAACTTCATTTTAAAAAATTTCATAACTGAATCCAAGTGAAAAGGAGTGAGAAAATCAAAGAAATGCAGAAGCACTTGTTCTGTGTGACTAAGTCGCTACTACCCGAGCATGTGGGTGGCTGCCCTCTGGCATTCGAGAAACCTACATGCAACGGCCTGGCCACCTAGAAGCTCCGGGCAATCGCCCCAAGGGTATTTTTGTTAAGTTGTCCAAAATAATGCATAATGGTTAGGGGCAGGGCCGCAGTTTATTATTGTAAAATCGGGCCAAGTGAAGTTTCTTTAAACAGGCCGTGTGAGGCGGCCCATCCAAAACTCGAACAAAAAGGTAATTGAAAACCCTAAGTCAAAATTGCAAATTTCCTTCCCTCCCTCGTTAAACCTCTATAAAACCCTGCGCCTCCTCCACGCCTTCTTCACAACAAGAAAAATAAAATCCTTACAGCTTCAAATCTCTTGCAAACACCAATCAATATGGAATTTTGGGGTAAGCTTTCCTTTCATCGCTGCTCTACTTTTTACTTCAATCTGTGTCTTTTATTTTTTATTTTTAATCTTTTTTGTTGGTATACAAATACAATTATAAACTATGTTGTTTTAGCTACGTGTTTGATATATAAACGGGGTTGCATGATGGTTATGGCACTGTTCTTATTTTAGCTTTGTGTGCCATAGAATGTCATTTTTTTAAAAAAAGAAAGTGCGTATTACTTTTAAGCTTATAGTTTTGGTATTTAGAGCATGTGTTAAGCTTAAATTCTTGAATAACTAAAAGATAGTAAGTTTAAAATTAAATAAATTTTGTATTGGTGAAAGAAAAAATTAATTAAGTTATTCAAATAAAGTAAAACTTTTTTTTAAAAAAAATTGAATCTTCCAAACGTTTTTTTTTTAATTAAAATTTAAAATTAATAGACTTTTCTGAGGTTTAGCCAAACGTGTTTCCCTTTCGATTGTGGCAGAAAGTGGTTTACCTTTTAAAAATAATTCTTCTTCTTCTGTACCCTACAAACAATTTGATATAAATAACGTTTGTAACTGCTAAATTTGGCCTATTTGGTTGATTTCATTCTTTCGATATTAAGTGATTTCTCACAGGTCCTGATAAGTATGTGTTTTTGTTAATTTCATGCTCTCTGTTTATTATATTAAATGATTGAACTAATCTCCCTATAATTTAAGGTCCAATGGGATATATTCCTTGCCCTAATCAGAATAATAAAGAATATAGCTTGTTCAAATATTTCGTGCGTGCTTACTCTGAATATTAAATTTGCACAATGCATTCAGGAGTTGAAGTTAAAGCTGGAGAATCACTCAAGGTTCAGCCTGAGTTTGGCAAACTGATTCATATTTCACAGGTTGGAGTTTTTTTATAGTATTTCTATCAAACCTCTGATGTATTTCTTACTTCATTTTTATTATGAGGTCTTAAATTGTTGACTTATTTTGAAACTATTTCAGGCAGCACTAGGGGAGGTGAAAGATGTGAAAGGAGCCAAACGCATTCCCATTCGAATGAAGATTGACACAAACAAGTATGTTATAGGAACTCTTTCAGCAGAGGATAGACCTCAGGTGATGTTTGACTTGGTATTTGAGAGGGAGTTTGAGCTCTCCCATGACTTGAAAAATGGGAGTGTCTACTTTATTGGCTATATCGCCGATGATCAAATTCAAGGTTACCTTTTACTCATGTGAATTATCATCATTATTTTTTATGCTTTGTTCTGTGTGCGCGTGTAATTATGCGAGTTAGCTCTAAGAGAATTGTTTGTTTTGTGTTTAATCCTTTTATTGGGAATTTAATGTATTGATAGCTTTCTCAAGTTTGCTGTGTATTTGGAGGGCATTTGCATACATGTCTTTTGCATAATTGTTTTAGTTTGATAGTTGCAAGGCGTGAAGCAATTTTTTATCTCTGCTTTTTTGTCCCTCAAGGAAAGAAGTGCTGTTGTTTAATCTTGCTCGAATCAAGTTAGGCGATACTGTAGAAATTGGTATTAATTTTTCCCCAAGAAATTTTGGCATGTTTGGTGATGTGCATTACTGTAGATAAAGGATATTAATTTTTTCTCGCTACAAGTACATAATGTATTACCTAATTGGTCACCGGGGGCCGTCACTTATCAATTCGATAACCAATTAGATAAAAAATTATGTACAACAAGAATAATTCTAATTTTTTATGTCTTGTTTTGGTGGCACTGATGCGATTATCCATTTTTTTCTAGATGAGCAAGATTTTTCAGACGACTCTGATGATGAGGAATATCCGACTGAGGCTCTTGAAAATGGTGGTATGCCAACACCCTCTCTCTGTTATTTTTTCTGACCTTCATGACTTTACCTTTAAATGACCAAAGGTCAACAGTTCAAGTCTTCGTTGGTTTCTTTTACTGTATATAAACATCAGATGTGCAACACGAGAAGTAACTATTGAAGTTTGTTTGACTTCTCAGGTAAACCCCAGCTCAAGGTTGAGGATTTGAAACCTACAAAAGAAAAGGCTACTGATGCCAAAACTGAAACTAAGAAAGAAGAAGCCCCTGAATCTGATGACGAAGAAGAAGAAGATGATTCGGAGGATAGTGGATCTGATGATTTATCGGGAGGAATGGTATGTCTCCATTCTCATTGCTTGAATCTCCTTGTTTTCTTCCTTGAGATCATTCATTACGAATTCTTCAACCCTTTTGAATATCATGTTAGCTTTTGCTTATTTCTCTCTCTGTTCCACTGACTTGAATAAGTTGGATCTTGTCTAGGATTCAGAAGATTTGATGGATGATAGTGATGACTCCAGTGATGAAGAAACTCCAAAGGTATTTGCACTTGCTGTTTGAACGATCTAAAACATGTTATACACAACTTGTGTTAATTCGTTTCTCGTATTGAAGGCGCAACAGCCCAAGAAGAGGCCATCTTCTGTGTTGGAAACTCCCGTCTCCAACAAAAAGGCAAAATTGGCTACTCCTAGTAAAACAGGTATACCCGAGATTTCAACATGATATGGTAATGTCCAATTGTGGATTCCTTAATTAATTAAATTCTTGTGTGCAGGCAATAAAAGCGTTCACACCGCAACTCCTTACCCTTCAAAAAAGGCTGGAAAAGGCAACAAATCGAAGTAGGAGACCAGGAAATTGATATTTAATTAAAATGACTATATATATATATGGATTATTGTTTGCTTGCTGGAATAGAAAAGTGTATCCAGCTTCTCAATTTTGTCAGAAATTTCCCTGATTATTTGTCTATGACGATATTTTCCTTGTTGGGGCGGAAATTTTATTATTTTATGGAGTTACTTGGGAGCACTCGTTGGTGTGTTGTTTTAGCTTTTGCATTTTCTCAATTATCTTCCTTTAGTCCTTTAAGCTGATGGCACAATATCCATTGGAATAGGCTAGCTGAGAGTATCATATTTTATAGTACTAGAAGGGAATATAAGAAAATGAATAATGTTATTTATCATCACGATGATGGAATATCGGTGATGCGACAATTTAATTCAATTTCTACGAGGGGAGGAGAGAAAAAAATGATAGGGAATAAAAGATTGATGTTTTACCATTTATTATGATAAACTGTATTTCTCAGTTTGTGCAATGCTAAATACTGTCAAATGCTGTGATATAAGATGAATACTAATAGTAGGTCAAAACTTGTAATCCATAGTCAACTGCACCTACATTTACATTGAGTCGAAGGTGGAATTTCACTTTGGGATCACAAACCTCTTGTTTTTGGCACCTTGAGTTCCTAAGCTTTCCGTTAAATGTTCGAATTTATCATAAAAAAATGATCGTTGTGCTCTTAATACGAATTAAAATAAAGAATAAAGAAATTGCCCTCCCTAAAGGCCACCCACTCGACCCCTGGTTGACACCAAGTTGCCTCCGTCGGGTCGCTCATCAAGCTACCAACCATCTTTTGGCTAATTATTACTGCAGTGGACAACAAAGAGGCAAATTTGGAATTGATTGTGATTGCGCAAAAACCTCCATTATTGTTCATAAAAATCCATTTTACTACATTCTTTAAGCGAGCTGTTTATTAATCTACTGCATCGTTTATAGTTGGTGCGTAACTTATCTTTATTAAGTGAGCTGTTTATTAAAATAAGGTCACTCACCCGGTATCTGTTGAGTTCGTTTTTTAGGTCAACACTACATATACATCATGCTTGACATAAAGATTCTTATAATAACACGTGATATTATATCATTGAATGATTTAAAACACAATCATCTCGTCCATCCAATCACACCTCCCATCACGTACCTTTCTATCACTGCTCGTGAAGATTTTCTTCTGGTAAAGCGGCTTTTCTCCACTTCCAAATAGAGAACGGTATATAGTTATAGAGTTTTGCTACACACACAGCACGGGTCACAGCATGGGTGACAGCCCTCTCACATTCAGGGGCGGGACCTGCGATTAAAATAATCACGGGCCCCACCGTTTGTGAGGAGGTTGTGACTCGAGCTGTGAGCTCAAGCTGTACAAATAGCCTAATTCATAATTATATATTTGTTAAAAATTAAGAGAGAAAAAATAGACATTTCTTTTATATTATTAATAATTGATGGTTAAAGAATAATCCAACTGGCACATGCTCCTCGCATGGCTCACGCAAAAAACTCTCCTCACTACACTTGCTCCGCTTAATCTGCTTGTGTAACTTCTCTTTTCTAGTTCTTCCTACCAGCCAATTTCATGATGCCTATTGACATCGTAACTCTACACTATATAAATATAGTGGTAAGCCATTCACATCACGTAGAAGGCAAAACACACTTAAACGTAGCCATTGCGCAATTCTACATCGAACTCTAGAAGTACTCGATTTTCACAACACAAATATATAATCTGCTTAGGAATTTGAAAGAACGAGCATCTAAGAGGATGGCTCGCGAATATTCAGTTTTCCACGAAATATAATTAGAAATTAAAACTGGTAGTAAATAACAGGGGTGAGTACAGTATACAAATCATTATAAAGCATCACGCAGACCTTCAAAATCATTCATACAATTGGTTCGATCAAGATAACCAAAATAATAAGACATCCTACCCATAAAATGAAACTGTCCAACAAAGCAAACGAACTACGTTGCTGCTTCTAACCTGCATTTCTGCATCGAAAACAAAGAGTTGAGATTTTGGGATCTCGACAACTTTCAGCACCAATGGAGTTCTTCACCTTTCCAGCTCTGCCCTACAAATTCCTGTTAAACCAAACTGTCTGACTTGCACCGAAACACCTGTACACATGATTAAAATAAGTTCTCGATCCTTATAAGCAGGAAACCTGGACCTGCAACACTCAAATATACAGTGAGATCTGTAACTTCCTGAAAGAAGATTTAAACCAAAGATCAGTGAGAACTCACTAGCCTGGTTTGTGTTGGGCCCGACTGCATATACAAGCAAACACGCAATAACATGCAACAAAGGAGACGTGTAACTACTTAAACTTCTAATGGAAATTGCTTATGAGAGCAATGAGCATGAATTGCCGATAGTCCAGGTCAGATTAAAAATAACACTAACAAACCTTGCGAGAGGTGATGTTCAATACAAGTGCATAATTCCAAGGCAACTAAACAAGTAGTACTGGGTGACATTCGCAATTGTTAATAATTGAAATACAAGAGACGTTGACGGCATTCAGAAAGAAGTAACTATATCAATAACAAGCCAAGCTACGTGGACACCGTTAATGAAGAGAAAAAATTGTCATGTGTCATTCATTTTTAATTGCAAGATTTCTGTAAAAACCTTATGAACCCCACCCTTTCTTTCAAGACATAGCATCCAAGAACAATGACTGTCTGTCTTCTCCTAGTCACATGAAAATTTTAATATATTTCATGAAATAATCTTATTTGACAGTTATGAACTCAGTATATTGTTTGGTATCTTCTCAATTTCAGTAACAAATTCGTATTAGATACATGTAAAAAGTAGAGCATCATAGAAGGAAACATAAAAAATTGGTTATTACGAAGATTTTGGTTTGCAAGGTTGTTACAAAATTGAACTGAATGGAACAAGAATTTTGTTTGTTTTGCATAAGAGGGCAGAAAACTAGCTTCTTTTTCAATAGAATACAGGTAATGAAAAACCACAAAGGTGCCCAAATAGGTTCCCTATTTAAATGGAAATGAATGGCTGGTGTGCGTATCGAACATAATAGGTATGGCGGCAAAGATGAAGGGATACAAATATAGAGAAGGTGCAGATCAGCCACAAAAATACGATGCCTACAATAACATAAGTTGGAAGGTTGTATGGACCTATGGTAGATCAGTTAACTCTGATGTTGTGATGTGTATTATAACCTTTCCTGCCAGTCTTTATAAAAATTTAAACAAAAAAAAAAAAAACAACTTTCCATGAAGTCAACCACACATATCAAGCATGTTGAAAAGGATCAGAAAAGCATAAATGTTGACATTTTTTTTAATCATATTCCTTAAGACAATTGTAAACCTGCACACCACCTGCACAGTGGAAAATGCGCAGTAAGCTATACTAAAATGGACGGGTGGGCTCTCAGGAAAGAGACGTTTTTACTCGAGGAAATCATAATGGTGCTCAAAAGATAAGAACGAACCAGTGCTCAAATCATCAGTACACATATCAACTTTGCAGTGGTGGCTCCTGGTCATAGTACCGATATCCATTGTGCACATTACCACGGTCATCTTTTTCATTTCTACCATCAGCATCACCAGCATTTCCCTTGTTAGAACGTTCTGCCTCTTCCTTTTCCCTGTTCCATTGTTCAATTTTAGCTCGTCTCTCTTCACTACCTTCCCTAGCAGGACTGCGATCCCTCCTTCCACCTGGGCTCCTGCTTCTACCTCTCTTACTACGACTAGGACTTGTACTTCTGCGCCTCCTGCTGTGACCCTCATGGTAATCGCGATCATCATATCTCCTACTGTGACTGCGATGGCCATGAGAGCTCTCTTCATAGCTACGGTGCCTGTAAGGGCTTCTGCTTCTGCTACGCCTCCTCTTGTATCTCCCAAACAAGTGGCGTCTCAATTCCCTGATTATTGTCGCATATAAGAGACACTTGATGAATCATCAACTTAACACAACCACTTTTCTTACATTTCCACCACAAGAAAGTACAGGTTTTTACCTGCTAATTCTTTTCAGATGCATAAAGTTGCAGTACCCACCACGATTGCAAGTATTCTCATCATACTGCCTACAGGTAGCTTCACGAAAATCAGTAACTGGAGAGAAATCAACAATGATGGGCCGTCCTGAAGAGATGATATTTGACATCAGCAGATGCACCAGTATCTTTTCGTCTCTCTTTTGTTTTTGTGAACATTACATGAACATAACTTAATACAGTGGAACAAATCTAACAGACTATTTCAGACTTATTGTAATATTTATCAATAAATCACTATAGACAGAATCTCAAATAAAAAAGAAAGAAGACAACTATTTTAGACTGGATTTATAGAAGGACTCAGCAATTTAAGCCTATATTAGCCTAGGTATCAAAAACAAGAAAGAACTATGCGAATATTTAATAACAGTATACTTATCCATATATTTCTCCAATAAGGAATGTAACAGATGCTGGGATATGGTAACAATCCATGAACAGAAACATCAAAGAAAGGAGGGAAAACTAAGTTTACCAAAATAGAGAGATGTAAACTCAAATGGCCAGGTTAAGAAAGAGCATCATATTTAAATTTTAATATAGAACCACAAGGTACTGTTATACTTGTCATTCAAATTTGAACATGTGAAACAATAGACCGTCTTATACTAAAATTAGGTAATATCATAGTTGTCAAATTCACCATCACTCCCACTTTTGCATAAATGAAGAATAAAAAATAACTTGAAAATGAAGTTGGGATTATTTATTACTCCCACCGTCCCAAAAAGATAGTCTTGTTTCCATTTTAAACATGTANGTATAGATTGAAAAATATAGTAAAATTTAATACTCTAATTATACTAACTACCGTTTCTTAATCTGTGTGAAAATAACCATAGGACTATCTTTTTGGGACGGAGGGAGTAACTGAAAAGTATTTTAGTAAGGTACAAATAATGTCCCTATTTTGTGGATATTGAAATTAGATTTTTAGTAGATTTTGATAGAAGTTAATGAAATGCGTGAGTGAAAAGTTGTGGGACCATAAAATAAGTGGTTGAAATGATTTGTTAACTTTGACCTAGATTAAAATCTAGATTTTAATTGGTACCAAACATGGGCTATATATGCATGTAATACTAAACTATTATCCGTGTAAGTTCTATAACACAAAAAATAAAAAAAATTGTGAAGACCAACAACTAAGAAAACTCAATAATGATGAACACCAAAATGTATTCCATTACCAGCATAAAATCTGCCAGTCAGATTTTTCACTGCATTTGCAGCATGCTCTTCCTCTCTGAACTGGACATAAACATTGCCAACCTGCCAAAATAGAGGAACTGCATATTAATAAGATCAAAAACGCAAGAAGACAAAATATGCAAATAGAATACCACATGGACGAGTCAGGGGAACTTGCCATGTGGTCAGCCAAATTGTCACAGATGTTCAAGCTTTCAATTTCTCCATACTTGTTGAGCTCCTCAAACAAATCTTCATAAAAATCCTACAATATCATCAGAAAGTAAATAACCAAGCCATTAAATCCCACATTGCGCCACCCACTGAAAAATATCATGAGCAGATAAAACACCCCCATATAATCTCATAGGATAAATCATCATCACGAAATAAAATGAAATACCAGTTTGTATCTTAAACTTGCCAGAAAAGCAAAAGAGAGAGGTCATAAAAATGAACGACACATTGATCCAGCAATCTACAATAAAATCAAAATGTAGATTTAGATTTCTCATATTTATTCATGATAAAATAAGAAATTGAAAGCCCATTCACATGCAACCATTGTTTTCAAAACTTAGAAATCTCTCTCATTAAGCTATATAACAGAAGAAAAGTAAAGTACCATAAAATATAAAAATAAAACATAGATAATACAGTAGAAAATGATCAGAGTATAACTAACATTGATACAAAATTCTAATGTGATAACCAGATCGGAAAGAAAGTTTTAGTTAATCAAAGAAAATAATCCTACAACAAAACTAGGGTTCAAAACCGCGAAAAAAACTTTCGTAAAAGATATAAAAACACAAACCCAGTTCAGTGTCATATTTTAAGTAAAAAATAACAAACTCAGTTCATCAAAATCGCTACTATCAACTAAACTAAAAACACTCTACCGTAGCTCAATTACAATAAATCGTTTCCACGACATATTATAACATCATTTAGAACAACAATAGGAATCTACAAAACTAATCTTTCTCCAAAAACTGGGGATTACCTCAAAATGTTCTTGTATCGCTTTAGGGTCGATGGGTTGACCCTGAGAATCAACACCAGGAGTGATCATGTCAGGCCGCTGGTACATGTTAGACAACAATATTGTTGGACTTATGCTGGGCTTGGTATGGAGCCTGGAACACCGGTCCCCGTGTCGGCACGCACCGATCTTGAAGTAGAACGGGCAATTTACTCGATCCTTCTCCGTCCCAAATATTGATGCCAAGTGTTCCGCCATTGATGTCAAAATCCGATTTTTGGAGTTAAATTGTGTGATTAGGGTTGGGGGAATTTCGGGAGAGAGAGGAGAGCGGGTTTGCCTTTCAGAATACCGACGTTTCTACTTAATAAGGCTCGTGTTCATTTTGCGAAGAACGTGTTTGAGCTAATCTAAAACAGTTTTTTATCAAAATAAATTATTCTTATCATTCACCATTTTTTAACCTTATCCAAACATGACCGAACGTGAATTAAACAAGCATTTAAAATTTATATTAAAACAATATTCATTATTTGACAAAGGGAGGTGGTTTGCCCGAGAGGTTAAGGGGGAAGACTTAAGATCTTCTGCACATAAGTGCGCGTGGGTTCGAACCCCACAGCCACCACTGGATTTTTTATTTTTTTTTCTTGTTTACTTTCGAATCCTTAGAGGGTGTTTGGTGATGATTAAAATTAAATTTTTAGTAGATTGTGATAAAAAAAATTGAAATATGTGGTTAAAAAATTATGGGATCCATAAAAAATATAGTTAATATTGAATGTTTGACATCGACAAAAATCAGATTTTAATTCAATCCAAACAGGACCTTAATCTCGATCTAGAATCATTTCACCAACACAATAAAATCTAATGTATCTTTTCTAGAAGGGAGAGTAAATCGTCTATCTTCTTGATATTCATTATGAAAGTGAAAGAAATTTTGCGAAGCCAACTCTTCTATCGTCTTGCATTTCCTCCGATACTATGAAACTTCGTAACAAGATATCTCTGAGAAATCAATATGGAGGGTCCTAACGGGAAGTAGCCACTAATTTCTTTCAAATTAAATAGTCTATCTGAGATAAGTATCTGCTTTTATGAATTTTTGTAGTTACCTAATTCTCCATTGTTAACGTTGAATCAGTATTGACATAACAAACTTCACGAAATTTGGATACAAGAAAGACACATTTCACTAGGTAGTAGTTTCCGCAAATGCTACTCGATAAATTTATGCTCTTACACGATGTTCACCAACTCGCTTCGCCATTGATATTGGTTCTTAGAGTCTCAAAGTTAGGCAGGGTGCGTTTTCACAAACGAAAAGAAATTCTATTACAAAAACGTATCGAATCACAAACAAATGACAATACTTACAATCAGTGCTGCTCTGTGCAGTTTTTCGTATGCCATTCTATTCTATTACAAAAACCAATGGTGTAATCCTGACTCACGAAAACAAGATAATCAACTAACGAAGGAACAATTATAGACCCTCAGCCAAAAACCCAAAGAAAAAGGAAGAAAAGAAACCTCAAAAGGGCACAATTAATTGTGCAAAAGAATAATCAAAACTTCAACAACCTCCCAAATCCATCTCTAATGCTAAGCTGGTTTACGTACAATTTGACCCTTGCTGCTACTGAATTTAGAAATTGATTTCTTGGGTCACCCGCCCTCATCCCATCTGTGAAATGGAGGCGGGTAAAAGTGAGCCATCCTGCCCTACCAGATTAGGAACGCGAAGATCCCTCCTGGAAAGGAGGCCGGGGAAAGAAAGCGCTATTCTTCAAGGATGTATGTATGGGAAGTAGGCTCACTGTATAAACATCGTCACAAGTTTTGCAGTCGATGGTCTTCATTATGTAATAAACTTAAAGTAAACCAGCAAGGATATCCCCAGGATCTGATGAGGCAGTCGGTGGACTGACTGGCTGAGCTGGTGGAGGCACAGGTGCAGGTGCTCGAGAAGGAACTGGTATGCTAACTAACTGTTCTTTAATGAACTCCTTCAATCTGTGCATAAAATGTTTACAACAATTAATTATGAGGTGCAAATGGATGCTATAAACATTTTTGTTTTGGGCTAAACAAATTGAAACATACTCTAAAGTCAGTGCAGGATCTCCTGATGCAACGGTCATACGCAACTGGGTTCTATCTGCTGGATCTGTTTCTATTCTTATCTGAACACGAGAAAAGAAATTTCTGATCAGAGAGTTGTCATTTAGAAGTGCTAATGGAGTCTTAAACCGAAATGACTGAATTTCACAAGGGAAATCTATAACTTCTCATCCAACTTCAAAAAAATAAAAATAAAAATTCATTCAAGTATCTTTCAAAATTTTCTTGACAATGGCTCCAAACAAGCAACTTAGCAAAGAAAATTTGCATACTTGGTCCTGAATCTACTGCCTGAGTGGCAAATTGGTACCCAACCTTAATGATCTAGATGGTCCTCAATCTTCAATGAGAGTTGCATAATCAATCACCAATAACAAAAAAGGTTAAAATTTCCATTAAATGGACATGTAACCCTCATGGAAACATGCCTTACTTGCAGATTTCTAGGAGGCTCAACTTGAGTGCGCAAGGGTCATGTGATGATTCAACGGAGATTTGGACGATTTCTATTGGATAATGAAAAAGAGAACCGACTTGTTTTTTAAACGCTATGGCAATTTTCCCTCGAGCAAAATTACAAAGTATAGATAAAAATGACAGCACAATTCTCTAAGCATGCCCTGGAATATGCATTTTCACAAAACGGCCAGATTTGTTTGATGAATAGACAGGTTATGCTCGGAGTCAAAATCAAGTTCTAAGAGCAAGGGTCCAGGGCCTCCAGGCAATCTTTTCATCGAATGCCCATAATGGGGTTCGCTGTAAAATTCCTATGTAACATTAAAAACAAATGCACAGAAAACAGACTTTCTAAAACCAGCTTACCAAACATAACATGGCTCGTGTATTTTCGGAATAGAATGTTGTGCTAGCGACCATATTATTGGGATTGGGATCCTGGACAGGAAATCAAAGAATAAACTCCCTTTATATAGAGGTCGAAACTATAAGCATGGAGTGAACTGAAACTGAATAAGATCAGATACTTACAAGCCCAGGGCAAACCGTCAACCGTAAACTGTTAAATAAGCCAGCCATTTCCACTAGTGGCATTGGTCTTACACCTCTAACCTGGTACATTTATATAACAAGGTTAGATATATAATATTCTAGGTTAGATATGTGATGTCGAAAAAAAATCCCAAAAGGCACGTACAACTTCTTGGAGCTTCAATGGTGGCCCTGAGAGTGATCTCCACTGTGGGAAAAACTCTTCAGGAGACACCTGAATAGGCTGCAGAAACTTGTTCAACACAGCAGGAAGGCGCAGTTTAGGATTGACCTGATGATGCAAATGTCCTTATTTTAGCAAATATAAGCAAACAGTTTCTATTTTTTTGTCTTCAATTGTATTTTCAAAACTAGTATAAACTTCGTGGGACAATACCACATGGGTTCCGAACTTATATGAGAAATCAAGAACGGCTACATCTCTACTTGGCCGGAGGTTGATTACTTCAAGTGGGCATTGCACCTAAGCCAGCAAAAGAGTTAATTTTGACAAAGGAAATTACCTTATAATTAAAGATTAATACAGAAGGCAAGATTACTTCAGAATGAAAGACAAATCAGACCTGTGCCCTTGGCGGAATAGTCTCGGGCACTAGTGAGAGTTCCATTTTTAAATGTGACGGGGGCAATATCAAAGCTTTAACTGAAACGAGTGGAGCAATATTCTTATTTCCCAAGAAAAGAATGAGGCGTCCATGCTGTGCTCGCCATTCTGCTTTAATGCCAATCTGGAAAAGCATGTTACAAAAGAAAACAATTATCAGATGGGGGAAATCATCGTAAGCGTATATCGTTTGAAAGTTTAAAAGGAACGTAGGCTTTTGCATAAGAATTAAGCAAAATTGTACGAAAAGATTGTGCACCTGAATATAAGGGTCCTCGTATAGCACACCACTATCCTTAAGGCATAAAGCATGAAACCTTTCAGCAATATTACCAATTGGCTGTAGAGTCATAGAATTCAGAAGGTCAGAAGTATAAAAACATGATGGAGAAGTGGGTTGGGTCAGAGTGAAGTGCTTTATGAACCCCTCTTCTATAAACTCTAAATTGTCAGTTGGGTTTGATAGACTTGGAACTCGGAATAATAACTTTAACATCAGGACTTCCTCTGCAGAAATATTTGAACAAGCTGCAGTATGCAATAAGTAAAAATCATATGACTACCCAGTTTCCAGTAAAATCTGTAGCTAGGGGTTTCACCACATAATTTAGGTGCCACTCTATGAAATTTAATCATCCAAAATAAAGGAACTAGTACAAATTTAGAGATTTTGAGATGGTGAAATTTGGTAGCAGAACCAACTTTATCCCAGTACACCTGGAAGATGCATAGTCAACAATTAAATATAATTTTATGAAATTTAATCATCCAAAATAAAGGAACTAGTACAAATTTAGATGGAAGATGCATAGTCAACAATTAAGTATAATTTATGAGCAAATTACATTCATACCCTATGAGATAAATGACTATATCCCCTCTCTTTTCAAAACTTACCAAAACCTCTGTTGTAGTCAAAATCATTTTACTCTATCTTATGACATATTTTAAACTAGACTTTCTAATAAGAAAATTATTTTTAGCTTAAAGAAAGGATTTTTTTCACACCCTTTACAAACATAACTACACCTCAACATTATTTGTCAAAATTAACTTTTGTATATCTTTATACACAGGAAAAATACAAAAAACATTTTAATTCATACCATATTATGCAATTTCAAATTATCCGTATTGATTATAATTACAAATTTTATTTGTAAATAAACACAAGTAAACATAATGACTTGCAAACAAACAAGTTGCTTTCAATCATATTTGAAAAACATCATAATTTGTTAAGAAATAAAATATATTACATAAATTTATTTGAACGTCGCTACATAAATTTAACTATTTCTTTTAACTAAAAGCAACATTTGCATTTCAATAAAAAAAACTTGAGAAAATTGAAAAACAAAACTAAAAAAGAGAGAAAAACAAGATAATGTAAATATCATTTAATAATAGTTTGAAATTTCAATTATGTTGTAAATACAAAAGGGAGAAATTGGAAACAAAAAAATTGTTTCTGGCTGATGGGCAAATCTGTTATGGAAGCAAACCTCGAGGGAGGTTTCTATAGTTTTATAAAAGGGGGGGGGGGGGGGGGG
>CAIGRS010121624.1:0-11931 GCA_903798395.1 Fraxinus floribunda
AACAACATAGATTCAAATCTTGTCACTATTTATTTTGTGCACGTAAAAATGAATTGAAACTATGTTTGAAGAGTTGCATTGAGTTAATTTTTCTTAGCAATTTACTTTTCGAAGTAAACATAACTATCATGTTCCTCTTGGAACTTAATGTATTGTAATCTTGTGGATTAGAGGTCCCAATTAAGAACATATATTGTTTAATAACTTTTGCAACTTTCTATTGAATTAAGCTAGTCGTACGCCTTTTTTTACGTCAAGTTTGTCATCCACCGTGTGTAGGAAATCTGATCATTGATTGAAAAGAGTTGTGAAAATTAATATATAAAAAAACTGTCAACACATATGATGTCAAATTTGATGTATACGTAGTAAGATNTATAAAAAAACTGTCAACACATATGATGTCAAATTTGATGTATACGTAGTAAGATTGATTTCTATTAAGTAGTGTACCTCATATGTTCTTTAAAATTTTAGAAAGGTCGTCGCCCCAGACCGCCCCTCCCCAGTGCCTATATATAACTTCAGAATAATACTCTTCATTTCTGTCTCAATATTGGGTTAATTGCAAATCAAGATATCATTGTCCCTAAATTTTCGAGTATCATCCGAGTCTTTAGATTTATCCGTGTTCTTCAAGCATCACTCGCCCCCTCGCCCTTCCTAATAGTTTAACGAATATGGTTATGCCTTCTGCAATTCCATTGCGAAGCAAAAAAACTAGAGCCCTCGGAATTCCAGTCATAGATCTCTGTCTCGACAGGTCTCAACTGTCGGAGGAAATCGTAAAAGCAAGTGAAGAATATGGTTTCTTCAAGGTGGTTAATCATGGAGTTTCCAAAGATATAATTTCCAGAGTTGAGAAAGAAAGTTTAGAATTTTTCTCAAAACCTGCATTCGAAAAACAACGAGCTGGACCTCCTACTCCCTTTGGCTATGGCTGCAAGAATATAGGAGTCAATGGCGACAAAGGCGAGCTTGAATATATTCTTCTTGAAGCCAATCCTCAATCTATTTTTGAAAGATCTAAAGCCATTTCCAACAACCCAAATTACTTCAGGTAACTTATAGTCCATTTGAGTTGTAATGCATGCAGTAGATATTTACTTTGAGGTTGCAAAACTACTTTTTCAACCCTTCAAAGTTCAAACCAGAAGTTTCTGTACATGCTTACGATAGACTAGTCCCATGTACATTTTTTTTTATCAAAAGTTCGACACAAACACAGTTTTTTTTTTTATAATAGATATATACGTTCGGGACGAGTGAACGGATGTTTTATATTTTTATTTTGTTGCAGTTGTACTGTAATTGATTATGTCCAAGCAGTTAAGAATCTGGCAAGTGAGATTCTTGATTTGGTGGCTGAAGGGCTTCGGGTCAAAGACAAATCCCTATTTAGCAAACTTATTAGAGACGTGAATAGTGACTCTTGCTTCAGGATTAATCACTATCCTCCAATTAGTACTATTGACTCTTCAGTACCCAACTTGATTGATGGGCAATATTCTTGCAATGTCAAACCAACTCGTATTGGATTCGGAGAGCATTCTG
This sequence comes from Fraxinus floribunda, assembly GCA_903798395.1. Classification (NCBI taxonomy): domain Eukaryota; kingdom Viridiplantae; phylum Streptophyta; class Magnoliopsida; order Lamiales; family Oleaceae; genus Fraxinus; species Fraxinus floribunda. The sequence goes on from CAIGRS010121624.1 coordinate 1,555, forward strand.
ACCCTCAGATCTTGACAATCTTGCGATCCAACGATGTGGGTGGCCTACAAATTTGTTTGCGTGATGGTTTGTGGATCCCCGTTCCTCCTGATTCCAATCAGTTCTTTGTATTTGTAGGCGACGCCTTGCAGGTTAGTGACATCTTTCCTTGTGCATGAATTAAGAGGGTGTTTGGTGGGATTAAAATTAGATTTTTTTAGTAGATTGTGATAAAAAATTTAGAAATGCATGGTCGAAAAGTTGAGGGACCCATGAAAGATATGATTAATATTAATTGTTTGATTTTGATATTAATTAAAATCTGATTTTAATTCATACCAAACATGCTCTAAATTAGTGCTTATAAAGTCACATTAGTGTTGGTTTCGCATCAGTAGTTAGAATATTTCCAACATATTATACGAAGGACTAATACATCTTTTTTGAATAGACGTCTAGAAAAGTTGCTTCTTTTTGGAAAGTGACACGTAGTGACTCATGACATGCCTTGAAGCCCTTTTCCATATATTCTTTCGATCTTGAAATTGACAATCTTTGGAATATCGTCTATGAGAATCTTAAAAAGATTGATGCAGTAGTTGTCTTCTGCTGCTAACACAAGTCAATGAAGTCATACTGTGAAATGTGCAGGCTTTGACAAATGGAAGGCTAGTGAGTGCTAGACATCGGGCCCTAGCGAACTCGGTAAAGCCAAGAATGTCAGTGATGTATTTCGGAGCTCCACCCCTCAATGCATGTTTATCTCCTATACCACAAATGGTCTCGTCCCAAAATCCTCGTCTCTACAGGCACTTTACCTGGGGAGAGTACAAGAACGCTGCATATTCCTCACGTTTAGCAGACCATCGTCTAGACTTGTTCAAATACCAACTATAAGTCGTACATGCAAGTAAACATAGTATTCATGATGGCAATATGCCATTGCGAAAGGCATGAAATTCATCGTAAATTGTGTATATACATGATAGACGTTTGTTGTTTGTTGCTGGATGATCACAATTTGTTACACCTGACAGTCGAGGCTCAAGTCAAAGTGTCGCATAGGCAAAAAAGTCAACAAAAACCTAACCGATCAAATCTAATGAAATCATGTGAATGGCCGAAGCCCTTACTCCAAAGCACTGCCTAAACGATCGAAGTACGTGAGTCCGAAGTACTACATAAGAGAGATGGAAGAAGCCGAAGCTCTTTACTCAAAGAACCAATACAAACTTCCTCCAGCCGAGGCCCTCAATTCAATTGAAGCTCGTGAATCTGAAGCTGTCTCATACAAGATCCTTAGATAATTTTTAGAAGTGGTTGATGTAACGTTTGTAATAAAAAATATCGGTGTGTTAGCATGTTGTATAGGGCGGCCGATTCACTTTCAATGTATTAATTGTATAATAGATGGTGATATGAAGCCTTAGTTAAGGAAATGAAGTCACGTGACTCTCATCCAACGGATACCATGTCGGTCGAAACACTATAAATAGAACCACTTTGTAACTGAAAAGGGGTTGGATTTTTAGACTTTGGGCTCTTGAACTCTTGATAAAACAAGTCATCTTGTAAACTCTTAATATACAGTCTTCCCTCTCTTTATATATTGGAGTTTGATCTTTTAGTTTATTTAAATTAGTATTCGATTGGTGATTGTTGTTAGTGCAATCACCATTGTTTCACTCATCGGAGCTCAAGCACTTTTGTCTCCCGTCATAAAGCATTTCCTGCGTTCACGATTCGTTCTATTTCTCATCGGGGTTCCGATCAAAACGCACCGAAATTTGCTTGAATTGACGTGAGTGGGTCCAATATCTGTTGTCCACGTAAACGTCACGTTTTCTGTGGTCAACAATTAGTAGCGTAAATGGAAAATACATTAGATCTTAGACTAGTTTGTCGGCAAAATTATTTGTGCATAGACTTGTAATTATTGTATTGGGCCCATATAAATGTACCAAAGTAAGATTAATATGTGGTGGAGGCACGAATTGACAGCTTCTGCATGCTATGTTCGTTGAATCGATGTTACCACTAAATTAATGGTTTTTGTTAACTCAAAAGTTATGTGATTGATCTCCTCTTAACTTTATTTCGAAACATCTTAACTTTATTTCGAAATCAAGTCAACGTGTCGAAAAATTAAAGAACTTAAAGTTCTTTTTACTCGATTGAATGACATAGTTGATAGTGACCAAGTGATACGTCAAATCATCAAAGTGGTTACATGACGCCACAATGAGAACTCTATTGAAATGATATTTATATTTAAATGACGATTTTAATTGCAAATTCAATTGGCTAATGGCTTATGAGCCAAGCGTCACCATCTATTTAATATATGCCTATAAAAGGCAAGGCCTCTTCGTCTGTCAATGATCTAGCCCATGCCACTCTCCCCGTCGAGTTGGCTCCTGGTCCGCTGCACTTGTATTCTCCATAATACACTCGTCTGTACATAGTAATAAGAGGATTATAATTTCTCTCTCTTTTTCAATATTTCCAAACATGGTACTAAAGTAAAAGAGTAAAGTAGTCACGTACGAATCACGGCTGGTTTTGCCCCAGTCACTCCAACCTTGGGGAAGAACAATCTTGTCCATGAATGTGTAAGAGAAAATAACTCTCGAGTAATCGCCCCATGCTCTTCCTAGATAAATCGACCCGCTACCTGTTATTGTGCAGTTTTTGAAGGAAAATCCACTTGATATTGATGAGTTTGTGCGTTTTTGAGCAGTCAAAGAGGCCACCTTCTTGGCCACCGAGTTCAAATAGCAATTCTGCCAAAATTCACAGAGCACGAAATTTATTTCTTGTGTGTCAATTAGTCCGAGCTATAACAAACCGGTTATTGATATGCTCGAAAGTCGAAGCTGTCCAATTGTGAGTAATACTATTTCATCATTAGTTGTCATCATCATCCGTCTAGGTGACACTGATCACTGATTCATTCAATGGAATTGTCACGTAGATCTATGATGATCACAACTACTAACGATATAGGCAGAATATATTTTTCAAAGTGGACCGAACATTTGGGCCTGTGAACCGGGTTGTTGTTTGATGGGCTAAGTAGTTATGGAAATAGGTAGTTTACTGATCCCATAAAAATGATGTGCTCACCTCATAGAGTGATCTGCCATAGCCAAAGATGAAATCGACGGATCCTTGAATGAAACAATTATTGAAATAATGAAGGCCTTTGTGATCATAAAGTGTGTCTTGACTCCCATAGAAACTACAGTTATAAAATGCAGCCTTTGTTCCAGATATTCGAAGTGCCACGGCTTGCTCTCCTCTCGATCCAACAACATGCGGAGCTGTATTCTGCATTGATCACACATATCGAAGTCGATAATTCCGCAGAATGCCGAGATGGAATCAAGAAAATATTAATTCTTGTTGCTGGGAATCTTTTAGTTTAATAATTGTATAGAAGAAAACCATTCCACTCCAGTAATAAATAAATTGTTAGTGCAGTACTTCAGCTGGCCCGTGACCGTGTTTGGTTCTGAACCTATAATGGGACGACTATGTTTTTTATTTAATTTATTTTGGGATGTCTACGTGCCTTGATTCCTTGCTTCATTTGCGGTGACTGAACTTTTTAAAGAAATCTCAACTAGATCACTAAAATTTAATTTGTCTCAATTGGGTTATTAAACTTTAATTTAATTTTAAATTAGATTAGTACTTTAGTTCAGTTTCAAATTTCACCACCCAGTCGTCGGTTGTCTTCCAAATTGATGAAAATTACTTTATTAAAAATCATATCATAATGCATTCTCCTCTAATCGATATGTGATATGCCAATTTATAACTATACCACGTCATAAAAATAGTGCCCAAAAAAAAAATAAAAAAATAAAAAATCAACCTTTTAAACTAAAGATATTACTGGAACCGGTTTTAACATTTTTTTTTTCTTGTGTCGCATAGCAATTGTGTGGAAGATTATTTATTGTAGAGTAATTCTTTTTGTTTCCCAAGATGACACTCCCTGCACGTCAGCAACGAAATGTTAGGCATTAAGCCATAAGACCTTATCCCGTCTCACTTCTTACAAGAGCAATGATTAAAATAAATTTATTCTCGATATAGGCAAGAGGCTATTTTTCACTTGCCATTGTATAAATTACTCACCTCTCTCTCAGAAAATTACGTAGTAGAAATGTTAGAACAACCTATGACATAGTACTCCAACATAAAATCATCGTCGACATGTAAATATTTACAGATGGACTCACCTCAAATTTCATGTTGATGGCGACGAAATAATCCCCATCAATGGCAACCGTGGCGCTTTGGTAAGTCTTTAGCGGCGTCCCATCTCTTCCGGTCGCAGACGCGGTGTCATTGCCCGTGATGCTCGGTGGATCACCGGCATTGCCTGAAAATGTTATGAAAGACATTGTTCTAGGGATACTGATTTTTTCCCTACACACAACTCCAATCAGTTAACTCAAATTCCCTCTCTCTCGAATTGAACACAGATTAATTGCTTGAAAAAAGGGCATTATATATATATACCTATAAACACCTGGTTTTATGTCCAGCACCACTCTCCGAGTATTGTGCAAAGGAATGCTGTCTATGGCTTCTTTGATAGTCTTGAAATCACCAGTTCCATCTTGACTCACACTTATTTGAATTTTGTTCATTTCAGCCACCCGTAGCTTCGGATCCCAACGAGTACTCGACTCTCGACCGACCGACTCAGCTCTAAGAGAATCTTGTTTCTTCTTGTGATTTTCGACGTTCCACGATATCCATCTCTTGAGGTCTCTTTCTCTATTAACATTAGCTGAACAAGCCAGAATGTAAGAGAGAAAAAGGAGCAACAGAATCAGTTGAACATGAATTTTTTGAGCCATAGTTGGAAAGTTATGTCTCATTGCGCGTTAAATAACTAGCATATATATAGTTGCATGGTAAGACAAAAATTTAGAACTCGTTTTCTGTTAATGCAAAATTCAAAAATTAAGTAATTTTAAAGATAAAAATCATAAATGAGCCATTCTTAGTGGTTTTCTTGAAAAGGGTCCCAAAGTTTGTCCACAATATGTAATTTGACAATTTGTAATGCGTTACAGGCTTCATGCCAATATTGGGTATGATGGTGGAAGAATAGAGTACTGCATCTTAGCTGTATTCCATATGATTCTGCCTTGTTTCATAGCCATAAATAAACTGGGTATCCCTCAACAACATGTTGTTGTGGAAGTTACGTGTCCTAAAGATTGGGTCATCGTTCCTTCTCTAACAATTTCTTACATTTTCGTACAATTATGAAAATCTTAGTACAATTTATATAGGATAACATAATGTATCATAATTTATTTTATTTTACGAGGCTCATAGGTTCATCCGTGGGTTGATGTTTCAATTAACCTACTCAAATATGTAACTAGATCTCTATTCCTGTTGAGCTATGACCCAATCGGATTTGGTCATGTTTCAAATATCGTATAAATATTGGAAGTTAGGCCCTCCACTTGCATTTTTCCCTCCCTTTGAATTGAAAAATACTTACTTCTGGATTCTTACAGAATAATAACGTATGGATACATATAATTAACTCGATACTTAAGCCATGTTTGGTTGATGAAATGTGTAGTTGAAAAGTGATGTGTCCTATAAAATGTGCTGTTAAATTAATTGTTGACTTTGACACTCACTCCAACCACAAGCACCTTCACCCATCACGTCCTCATCAACAGCCACGACAACAACGAAAATTGAATTGTATAGTGATTCAGCCGGAAAAAGACGGCATTGGCCATCACCCATTGCAATCAGACACATCCATTACCAATTTTTTACACGTATGGTTCAACTAAAAATTGATTAAAAATTTAATTTTAATCACATTTCATATGATTTACAACTTTTTAAACATACATTTTATCGATTTTTATCAAAATCAACTAAAAATCTTATTTTTATCCAAACCAAACATGATTGTGTTCTTCAAAATTTTCTTTTCTTGTAAATAATAGAACATAGATATTTTTCTCTTGAGTAATGTTGTTTATTATCATGATGATGGATGCAAACCTATTATCTCTTACATTTCTCTCCCTCCTCCCCTTTTCTCATAAAAATTGAACTGCACAATCTCATTATTTCACATAGACTACCACATTACAGATATTTCATCATCATAATGATAAATAACATTATTCTTTTCTGATAACCAACTTCAAATGCTAATGTTTTTTTCCTCGTATTCGAGTTTTTGTTGTCAAGACCAAATTTCATAATTTTTTTTTGGTGGTCTACGGTCTTTTTCGTGCAATTTGTACAAGTAACACAATTTCAAATGATGAGTTTTGATAGAAAGTAGACTAATGCCTTGTGTGTACAGAGCATTACCTCACAGGGGCCTTACAATGAAAGTAATGCCATTGCTCTAGAAAGTAACACACGAAATTACATGCGTGGAATCTTGATTTTTTAATGATAATTAACACCATATGGTACCTCTTTTTGTGACTAAGCTTGAAATATCCTTACCTAACTATTGGGAAACGCTAATAAATTTCTTATTTTCCTAACTTTTCAAAAAGACATACAACGATGCCCTAAACACGAGCGTGCCAAACATATGAGGGTGCTTCCTTTGCTTTCACTGCAGCTAGTGCTTGAAATTGGCCATTTTCAAGAACAAATAACTTCCCTCGTCTCTGTCTTTTGGTCATTTGAGCTGTTTCATTGGCATTAATTTTGGATTGCTACCGCAATTTAAGTTCATCAATTAAGTGCTTATCGAGTGTTTTCTTCTTCTGTATGATTCTACGGCGGTATGATTTGCCCCACCGCTGATTTGAAAAGCTTCCTTGTCGGTAGATTATGTTTTCTAGGAGGTCTTTTCAATTTGTTGTTGACTTTGAGGGTGTTGTGAGGGTTAGACTGCTTCTATTGTGGCGTCTATGACAAATGGTCGTAAAAAAATCCTTCCTCTTACTGATGGTTTGATTATCTTGGACCATGAACACCCTAGACATGCTTTTGGTTTCCGATCTTGGGGCATCATTAAGAATGAAATTGCTTCTCTTTTTAATTCTATCAAACCTTGTATGGAAATTGTTCGACTCCAACCAGCGAAAGGGAAAAAAAAGGACCGGAAATAGAGAGAACCAAACCCCCTTCACCGCTGAAAAAAGATTGAACATGTGGGGGATCCAATTCTTGTGTTAGTCAACAATGGTTCATCATGAACAGAACTCCATATTGAATAAGTTTGTATTTCCTCTCATGTGGATCATGCTAACAATTTCTTCCTTCATATTTTCGAGAAGTTATGATATGTATAAGCCATCAATATTCAAAACCCGTTGCTTCTTGATTTGATTTCATATTTAGTTACAAGTTACAACCAAATCGATCACTTCATCGACTCTATTTTCAGAATTTGACGTTCAAGGCCAACGCGCAGGATTAATCGTAGGAATTGTAATTTCCAAAGAAGGAAGACTGTGATGCATAATTGGATGAAAATGAAACTAGACTAGGTCTGCTTTATTAACATAGATTATTCCATTTCCTACTATTAGTGTTAGAATATGATATTATTCATGGGATAATTACTCAAAACTGACTGAAACCCGTTGATGTAGAAGCCCACAAGTCGTCTTCATTTAAAAAGATGTTAAATGAATCCTCGGATCCTAACCAATCTCCGTCGTGCATGGAAACCTGAGCATTGCCAATTCCTTAAAATCCATAGCTGAAATGGCTATACACTGGGGAGACATTGGCCATTGGCTCGGACAAAAAACCCGATAGGTTGGATTCGGTATACATTTCCACCAGCCCAGAACCAGTTTGATGGAATTCAAAATATGTCATTAGTAATTGATGTGAGCAAAATCAGTAAATAAAGTGACTCTGCTGTTGGTGTTGGACTGGGTTTCTGAGTTAGCTTCTGATGTGTCATGTATTCGTTCCTCCATTATGCTTGGAAGCCACATACAGCACATGATCATGTCAAGAGATTTTTTGCTATTCACGTCGCATTGTAGCTGCTTTGCTTGCTTTTTGATTGTGGTTTTCCAGTAGTTCTTATTTCGTTATCAGTTCGTCCTGGAAAGCGTTTCGCAATCTCTTTCCACCTTCATTATTAGTTGTATCAAAACTAATGAATTGAAATCGAGTTGAGAAATAACATAATAAGAATTTATCAGTTATATGAAGAAAAAAAAAAAGATACGCTTAAAAATTTAGAAAACTGATTCCATAGCGCAAGCGTAGCTCTATAATATCAAGTTGTTCTTGAGGAGTGATGTTTCATCCTCAAACATTTGGATTTTCAAGTGTTGGGAAAATATGTAATTTGTCTTGTGTGTCTACATATGTAATTAATTGTCTATAAAGATTATCTTAAAGTTAAATTCAAAATTAAAGTGATCTAATAAATAATTAAGTAATTGAGCTTTGAATATCTAAATAAAGTGTGGGTCGAGTTATATACATATAGAGACCGGATCCATCTATATATAGGATTATGGTCTCAATTCATATGCAATTTTTCTCATTCTGTGTCATCCCATCAACCTAGGAATTCAAAGAGAAAATTGAAGATGAAGATCCAAAACCTGCGTGAAGGAATTCAAGTATCAAGAAGGGGATTGAAAAATTCAAGAATCTATATTCAAGAATCAAGAAGAATGATTGGAGCAATCAAATTGAAGAACAAGAAACCAAGATTAAAGATCTAGAAGTCAAGATTATAGAATTACAATTCAAGTTTCAAGATTCATTATTCAAGATACAAATCAATTAATCAAGTTATGTTCCGCATTAATTAATTTTCTTGGTATTTTCTTGGTGATTTGATATGGAGAACTTGGCAATTCATAAAGTTTAAATTTCATTAAAAAATAAAATAAAAAATCCCCTCAACATAAAGTAGTTCAACTATCTTAATCTGCAGCTCTTACCTGCACACCTCATCCCTTAATCAGTGGCAGAAATAAAGTTAGTTTCAGTCTTGTAACAAAAGATTGTGAGACGTGACCGTGAAGTTAATGCATGAAAATTATTTTTGAAAGAAAATTTCAAGGTTCGAACATTAAGGGCATGTTTAGTTCTTAGTAATAACTACCCGCCTTACGAGCTAGGGCATCCCAAGTCATTCGCCATGGATGGCAATATAGTCAACAAGTTTTGAGTCTTCATCGCAAGACCATTGACCTTTCCTTGTGCATAACTCTTCTTCACTATGAGTTGTGATGTTAATTGGTATTTCACGCACGACGAAAACATCAACAATAATAAAAGAATTTTGTTCGTAACACACGAACGAGTGTTCTCTCGAACGGACAAGATAAATATTTGGAATCCACTATATAAATATTGAATCCACTAATTAATTGAAAAGCTAAAATATCTTATTAATCAAGAATCGAATAATGAAATTGAATTGTTATATAGGCAAAATTATTCTCTAATCACTAATAAAATTATAATCTTAAAAAAAATTAGAAATTATAGTGTAATCAATAAAAAAATTAGAATCTCATTCTAAATAAGAAATAAAAAAAAAAAATATATATATATATATATATATTACAACTATAAATTTTAATATAAAAATCATATTACAATAAGTCAATAACCACCTTTTATTCTATTTATAATAGGATTCTCCTATATTCTTCTTATCCATTCGCTTTTCTAATTGGTTTAGGATTTTCTCTTCTAACTCTCCCGCATCATTCCCCTCCACTTAAAAACGACTTGACCCTAATCGATATAAAGGCTCGTTGGCATAATTATCAGAATCGGACCGAATCGATCAATCCGACTTGAAAATCGTTGAACCAGACAGCAGTTCAGTCTTATTGGTGTTATTTGGTCTATTTGCAAGTGAACCGATCAAGAACCGTTGAGACCGTTTAATAATACTTTGAACCAAAGGAACTTTACAGAAAACCAGAGTGGTTCAGTATGAATCGATTTTTTTATCAAATTGGTCCATAACAAAATTTTATTTAAAATTTGAAGAAGAGATTCAAACCCTTCTTAGCTTGTATGGAAAGTTAGAACCTTGACCACTATGACATTTGTAGAAGCTTTGCAATTTATGTTATAGCTCATGTTTAAGTCACATTAAAATTTTCATTTTCAATCAGTATGACTGCAACTTTTGTACCATGATCTGTTGAGGCATTTCCCACGATTTATCTCATCCACGATGCTCTAGGGGTAGGGCGGTGGGGGCCCCTCAAGGTTGGGGTTCAACCTTTAAAATTTTCATTTTCATTTTTCTACTCATTTTGAATCACACATTTTTCAATAAAATAATATTTTTCATTACATCAATAACTTTTTCTTCTTTTTCAACCACACATTCTCCATTAATCTACTATTCCAGAATACATTCTTCCAAAA
>CAIGRS010121671.1:0-5000 GCA_903798395.1 Fraxinus floribunda
TCTCATTAAATATGTGATTAAAATTAATTATTGACTTTGACTTCTTAAATTATCCAAAACAAACACTAACGAGTGTTCTAATTCATGATGATAATGGTTAGGTCTTGTAGATTAATTAATAATAATAAAGAAAATACGAACTTTGGAGGGTGACATGAAGCACGAGCTTGAGTTAAGAAAAACAAGTAATGAGTTGACTAGCTCCATAAGTTGGGAAAGAAAGCAAAAAGTGAAGGAAATGAGTCTATACTTTGAAATCTCATTATGCTCTTTGTAACCATGTTTCTCAAGAGATATTTTGTGATTCGTTACCGAGGTCTGCGTTGCGAATACTTCTCGTTCTTTATATCAATCTTAGAACTTCGAATTCGTGTTATCAGATGCAAAGGTCGTTTACGAATCTTATTGCTCCATGCATCCCAAAATCTTGATTCAAATTTTCGAGCTACTAGTTAAAATAGATTATTTATTTTACCCTATATATGTTTTGTGAAATCATGTTGCTTTAGAAGCAAGGATTTAAAATGCAAATCAACGCCCAAAGTCTTGTAAGTTACAATTGAACTCATTATGGAAACCCTAATTAATGTCTTTAAGTTATCATGACATTTGATGTTTGTACATTAAGGTGTAATGATAACAAATAATGAATTTGTCCCTTAAAAGTGGAAAACAAAAAAAATAAAAATCATTTAGGCATGCCGAATATCAATAATTTTTTACTTTCCTAACTTACGACGCAATTTTTATTTTTACGTCTTCAAATTGAAGAATAGCAAAGGTTTTGTGATCGTAAAATAATAAATAACATAAAGAATATTTTGGTATTTTGTCAAATTAGTTTTACTTAAAAATTAGTAAATTTTTAAATATAAATGTGTTCAATGTAGTTATAAGCATAACTTATCCACATATACATAATTTTACTTTTCTTATTCGTAAAAGGCTTACTCTTTTTTAAGCCCATTCAAATATGTTTGGGGGGAGAAGGATGAAAGCCAACTATTGTGCACAATAAATGTGAAAATTACATATGAGAAAAAATCCAACACTTGCATTTTTTATTTTTATATTTTTATTGGTGATGATAATGCAATCGTGATATATCACTCTCACACCCACCAAAAAAAAAAAAAATTAAAATTAAGGGTGTGTTTGAGCCACATTATTTTGAAAAAATGTATTCTGATATAGTAGATTGAGTGAATGTGTTGTTGAAAAAGAAGAAAAAGTTGTTGATGTGATGAAAAATATTATTTTATTGAAGAATGTGTGGTTGAAAATGAGTAGAATAATGAAAATAAAAATTTTAATGTGTCAAATAACGACTAAGGCATATTTGATACATTTAATTGGAAAAAATCCGTCGACAATCTTAAAATATTGTGAAGAATAATTAGATGTGCATTTTTATTAGGATTTTTTTTGGGATTCATTGAAAAAATGCATTAATTTGAATTTCGAAAAAAAAAAAAAGTCTCCTCTTATATCTAAGAAGTAGAATATCTATCGATGTCACATTCTAAAGTCTGTTTGGGAGGGCTTAAAATCCAATTACTATTGAAAATATAATTGTTATTGTGTCCCACTCCTCTAATAAAAATTAACAATAACAATTAAATTTTTTATTTTAATTCAATTTTAATCTCTACCAAACACCCTCTAATATAAAAATGCCCTCTAATATGAATATGGTAGGCAACAAATTGATAATCAATTGACCTTCATTACAGGGAACGAAGTGGACACACAAATGGCAATAAATGGGCTTTCTTGAGCAAATACCCAGTTGCCATTTCTTCTTCCTAGAGTGCTCAAGATTTGGAATTCACCATTCTTCAACATGGTTTTCAACATTTTAAACAGAGCCATTTTTTCCCACTGAAAGAATGGGCTTCAACTACTTATGTTGGGACACAATTCACTTTTCTTAAAGTGCATCTCCAAATCTGCTGAGGTACAACTACTTCACTCCCTTTTTATTCAATTTTACCTAGAGTGTAGAGGAACTTTCCATGTACAATGAGGGATTTTCCTTCGTGTTTTGGTGAAAATGGTGTACAAATTGCCGATTCTTCATCGTCTAATGCAACTAGGGCTGCCCAAAATCTTGTTACTTGTGTTTATCAGTGTCAATTACAAAGCATTTCTCGCTTCATTACCATTACATGGACTAAGTATTTGATGGGCCAAGGATTTAGTGTTGGAATTGAAAATTCAACAAAACAATGCCTATGTAAAGTTGACATCAAACCCTGGTTGTTTTCCAAGAGAAAAGGGTTCAAGAATTTGGAGGTGGGCTCTAATTTAATTGACATATATTGGGATTTATCCTCTGCAAAATTTGGTTATGGACCAGAACCCTTAGATGGTTTCTATGTAGCTGTTGTGTTTAATCAAGAACTGATTTTACTTCTTGGGGACTTACAAAAACAAGTATACAAGAAAATAAATGTGTCCCCCTTTTCTAGTAATGCAGTTTTTGTTGCTAAAAGGGAACATATATTCGGCAAAAGATTGTACAATTCTAAGGGTCAATTCTGTGATAAGGGGAAAGTACACAACATTGGGATTGAATTTGACATTGTTGGGGGGAGTAGGGATCCATGTTTAGTGATCAGTATAGACAGCAAAGAAATGATACGAGTGACACATCTTAAATGGAAGTTTAGAGGCAATACTACAATTTTGGTGGAGGGATTTCCAGTTGAGGTTTATTGGGATGTTTATGGTTGGCTGTTTGGTAATGTTATGGGCAATGCAGTTTTCTTGTTTCGAACTCAACTCTCAACCGAGAATGAGAAGTTCTGGGCTCACCAGTCTCCTCTTCCCAGTCCCTCTGTATTGAATTGGGATGGTTCACATAAATTTAGTGATCCTCAGTTGCAAGATAAGGGATTTTCATTGATACTGTGTGCTTGGAAGAATGAATAGTAAGTGTGTTTATGCTTTCAGACTTCGTACTTACGAAGAAATAAAGATATCCTTGGAGTGATTATGTTTTCCCAGGTTTGTGATCTGGTAGTTCTTGCAGAGCTTACACGTTAGTACACATGGTGTTGAACTTGAAGAATACTGAAAGTGGGCTACATTTAGAACACTTAATGCATGTTCGGTACAAAATGTTAGGACCGTGCTAAAAATACAATAGATAAGATTTTAGTTTTTTTTTTTTTTAATACTCTCTTCCACTGTCTAATTTACCTTACCGGTTTGGATGTGGTTTAATGTCCAATAGATATTTTGCTAGTCTTCAAGTCAATCTTGAGACAACTTGATTTTGTATATTTGCCGCTTAAAAGACACTATAATCCTTTGATTGTAATGGGTAATATTATAGAATATTGTTTATTCTAGTCCTTTCTAGTCCAAAGAAATTTTGAAGATCTGCATACAAGGAAGTGTTGGGTTGGAATCGTTATTTTTAGCACGTATGTTTTCTTGCTTATTGCAGTTGGATAGTTTGTTCAAAGACAAGGAGACTGGCAAGTTGTTTTACTAGTAAAAAATGTAATTTTGAAAGTCATTTCAATAAAATAAGCTACTTAAAAAATAAGATTAATTTACTTTTAAGATGCTCAAGTCCCTTTAACTGACTTAAGTTGTTACTACTTTAGGGCAATAGGGATTGTGCCAGTCTTGAAGGCCTCCAGGTTTGGAGTGATTATTACCTCGAGTGATGGGAATTCATGATGATGAAAGATTAATTAACAGTTTTATCTATATGTAAGAAAGCAAAAGTGCACATTTGAAGGGTTTAATTTTCTTCTTAAAGAAAAAGGTGTCGAGGTGACCACTAATATACAACCAAATAACTTTTTTTTTCCAAGGAATATGGTGTAATTTGTGCATATGACACAAGTATTATCTTTGGTTGCATAGCCACACTGGTCACGGGCCTTTCTCATCGTGTTTGGAAGACTTGAAAGGATAAATTCTTCAGCACAAGATTCACAAAGGGATACTCACTAGGCCAAAAACCTTTCTTATACGAATTTGGCTACTCGAGTGTTTTGGTGGACATATATATTTCGATAATGTATTCTATTATATATCAAGTTTGGCATAATGAACAGTTATAGCCTGCTAAAACGAGTTCAAGATGCGACAAAATAACATTTCTGCGTAAAAGAATTAGATATTATGCACTACCCGTTGTGATGCAGCTTGCCACCTAATACACCATAGTAGCTACCTATGTTCTGATCTCCTTTCCAGTTTCTTTTCAATATTAATCCAGCTTTTATAAGCAGTTTACAAGTCTTCTTCTCTTCAAATAATCCTTTTTGCTATCACTGAAAGGGTCCTATGCTTGCTGTCATTCATTGTCTCCCTCACCCACAAATTGAACCGAGTACTTAGAAGCTTGAAATGCTAATCTGGAACAAATTACAGAAGTGATTCCAGACTTGCGTAGAAGTATCCCCCTGCAAGTACAGATGATATGTAGATTAAGTAGGCATTTTAGGGGTGGCGTTGACATTTGGATGCCAAGGATATTTGGCATGTTGTCCACAGGGCACCAATTGTGCCCCAATTTCCAGCAAAAAAGATGAGATCTTAAGTGGGATGGCTATATGCCATATGAATTTAAATGAGGTTAAGTGACTCCTCTTGGTTCTGATTTCCTCCCAGCAAGATTTTGCAGAGAATTGCCCAGCGCTAGACAGGATCCTAAACATTTGACCACTGGTTTCCTGCTGCAATGGTAATCCTTTCTTTAATTCTTAGAACTTCATGTTCTGGCTCTGGCAGCACCCTTTTTAATTTGGCAGTGTCTCCACTCTCCTGTCCAGAATCCATGAACTTGCGAGTTGAGCATTGGAGGTGTGTGTGTTGCAGTCGGTGAAAATTTTAGTACAGGAACCTTATCTTCAATGAGCTTCTTGACACACTTGCCTATTGATAGGACCCATCATGACCCCAGGAAACTATCTGATTAAAATGCGTGGAGGTGACATACATCACAGTGTTCCTGGATCTCGGGCAATGATTTACCG
>CAIGRS010121671.1:10000-12161 GCA_903798395.1 Fraxinus floribunda
GGTAGATTATTGTCCTAATATTGGGTGATTAGCTTGTATATTAACGGTGGAACAATAATGAAAAAGGCAGAACATTGGCTTCACAAAATCAATTCTTTTGCTTTGTTATTTGTTAGCATGTTATCTCGTCTAAAAATCCAACGTATACCTCATTTGATTATGTAGAAGTATAGTTTTGTTAGTACGACAGATGATTGGACTACCGAATGAAATAAGCTTTCAGACGTCATTCACGTGCTAATTGGTTTCACCGAGTAACTTGAGCAAAGTACGGAGTAGAAACCCGTGGAAAACAGGCAATTTCTCCTCCAAAAGATGTTAAGAATCTCGAGAGAGGAGGAATAACTCGAGGCAAACACCGTACTTGCAATATCCAGTACAAGTTTATACGAAGTACAATTTTTTACAAACGGATTCGAAGTAAATACTGAAATTATATAATGTTTTAACATCTGAAAGAGCACATATTACCCTAGCTATCCTTTGGAGCAGGCATCAACAGAAGCTTTTCTTCCAATGGCTGTTTCCCCCCAGACGACCTCTCTTCCGCTAATAGTGACAATAAATCACTGCCATTTGCCAGGCTATTGAACTCGACAGCTTTGGATGGGGCTGTAGGATAACGTCGTTGGCAGAATGTCATCAACCTTTTAACAGATTGCAAATACTTACGGGTGGTCTCATCATTCATGATGTGAGCCACACTGTTTGTATAGATCTTTTCACGAGCAGAACGTTCATGAATACCAACCATAGTGACACCAATAGGCCAGGGGGCATTTCCAATGGCCATTTTAATGTAATGATCCATTGCAGCTAGATAGTCCCGCTTCATACAGCATTGGACGAACAATAGCAAAGCTTGCCGAATATCATCAGGAAGAACCTAGAAAACAGGTAAAGCATTGTGTAAATCACTTACTTGATAGTCATAATGTGCACTCATATGGAACTCATACTGAAATAGAACTAATAAAATTTGGTAACTCTTTGTGGGCTTCAATTCAGTAGCTAACAAATGCCACGAGCAGGGAACTGAAATTCTTCACTCATTGCCCAGAGGAGAGGAGAGAATACAAAGTGCACCCGTGAAGGAGGAAGCCAGTTCCAAAGACAGCAGATAAATTCTTAAAACCTTTTTTGCAAGATAGTCAATTTTCCAGGCATCAACTACTGTTTAGCTTGGGAAGAACGCTAGTTCAAGCTAAGATTTGTTGGTTGATTACAGTTAAATCCTAGCATCTTGCATCACGGATTATTTTTATTGTGTCTCAGTTCATATCATGCAGCCTCAAAAGAAATTTAAAGCAGCAGTCACAGTTTATAGAGGTGTGGTACAGTTAACTGAATTCATCTTGGCCTAGCATGTGTAATCTCATGGTATCAGATTACATACATCTTACAACAAGACTCCCAGATCTACATATTCCAAACCATGCCACATTCAACCCCTGATGCTCCCATGTTCCACCCCCACCCTATGACCCCAACCAAAAATAATATATTTCCCTTAATAACATGTATTATCATTATCTCAACTTTACCTAACATATTAAGTTCATTAATGATTTTTCATGACATTTTTGTCAATAAGGAGTGCCTCCATCTTTTAGTTTATGTTGTCCCTTTTCACCTTACTCTTTCCCTTTTTGCCTGAAGCAGCAGTTGATATAAATGCCATTGATATATATAGCAGGCAAAACCATGCAGCATATACAATGATTTTCACACTTGCAAATTTGGCAGAGTTCATAAATAACACAGACGTCAGACTCGAAAAAAATCAGCTACAGAATTGTCAATGTTCAGGTACTATTACAATTAAATGCTACCTAACCTCCAAAATATATGGAAGATTGAATATACTGGCCTATGCTTCAAAAACAGCCAAATGCTAGAACAGAAATTCACCCACCGAAACCTCACTTCCAGCTATATCAAGCACACAGGCAATACGTGTGCATCCACGTGCTCTATGGGTTTGCACAAGATTGAGATACATTATGAGGCTAACAAAGACCTCAAAAGTAAAATTGCAATCATAATCCTATCCCCAGGAGCACACTGTTCTGTCCATGCGTGTCAAAAATGCGTCGAATTCGATCAATGAGTGTAAAAATGCGTCTGGTTCTAAAAGGCGCGTGCATTATCCCGCCTAATC
>CAIGRS010121716.1:0-10699 GCA_903798395.1 Fraxinus floribunda
GTCGAAGAAAAAATGCCCGCACTGAATTTAAATCCTGGCTCCGCCCCTGGTAGCAAACGTACTTGAACCAAGAATGTGGTCTTTACTCCAGTGGCGATCCATGTCTTCGTACGAACTTTCTTAAATGAGAAGGCACAATTTGAAGCAAAACTGGAAGAAAAAAAATAGGGTTTATACCAGAGTTTTTATTAATAAATAAAATTAGTTTCTTCTAGGATTTTAAATTCAACGGAGCATAATCCTTCACTGCCTTCTCTGGTCTATTTCGAGAGTCTAATGAAGGATGTAATTGAGAAGCAAGAAGAATTGCCGAAGAAATTTATAGAAACGTGAAAGAGATCGAATCATTATTGAGGAAGCTTGGAGGGTAGAAGAAATGGTGTGGTGTGATTATAAATTTGTTCATTTTAAGTTTTTATTGAATAGTGAGTATAATTGTAAATTTGTTGTCGTGTATTTATTGAAAATATATTTTAATTGTGGTGTGATTATAATGTGGTGTAATAAGTAAATTTTGTAGTGGTAATATAATTACCCTATAAATAATTAAATACAATCAACAAAACAACGTCCTTCTCAATCCAACTACTAAATGTAAAATAAGTTCATAATTTTAAGCAATTAACAATGTCAACTTCAAAACTTAAATAGTTAAAACTTATAAGTTTCACATCAAATTGTTCTCCAATAAAAAAATGTCATGTTATAGTTGAATTCAAAAAGCGCATGGAACATCAAAAGATTGAATAGTTAAATCTCATCTATGAGCTTGTATCCTCGATCACTTCGAAGATCACTTGAACCAACGAAACGATGAATAACATCGACGCATCTAAATCACCCATCCCTTGAGTATCAACCTTGTCATTATTTTCATTTTTATCTAAAGCACAAACATAACAAAACAATATATTACATAATACATTAATTACATAATACATTAATGTGGGAAGTACCCGAAGTAGTTCTAACATAATAAATATTACAACAATGAGTTTAAATAGTTAAATTTATTACCTTGAACATACGTATCATTTTCATGATAAGTAACATCGAGAATGGCATCTTATTCATAAATAGCATTATCTAATTCTTCATACTCGAAATCCTGAGGTGGCATACTCTCATAATCAATTGGATCATACGATCTTTTCTTATAATAAAGTCCGCAAGGTTGTACATGAAAATTAGTAATATTAAGAAAACTTAATTGATAAACAAGGCATTAAAAATAAACTTGTGACATAGTAAAGAGTTTTAGATTATAGACCTATATTCTTCAACCACAAATTATAAGTAACATAGACAAGATCATTAAGTCTTTGATGTTCCAATCTATTTTTTTTTTTTTTTGTGGGAATGCATTCAAAGACACTCCAATTCCTTTCGCATCCCAAAGAAGAAGCTATTTGACCAAAAGTTCGAACAACTATCTTTTGCAAAGTTGGAGCTCTATATTCACACAATTTCCACAATTCATCTACATGTTATCAAAAAGTTAGTTTTTAGCATTATATTAAGTAAACATATACAAAAATAAATAAATTTTAGTGCTCACTAGGTTGTAACGACTTTCTAGTACTACATGTAGATTGTCTTCCAAAACTTCCTTCACGATCTCGATACATCCTTATCTCAACTCCCACTGTTTTTGTCTCATCATCACAAATGCTTTTGATCTCAAGTAAATTGAAGAGGCCTTGCATGACTTCTACTTTTTGACAAAATCCTTCTTCATAAATGAAAGTAGGATTAAGAAAATAAGCTGCTACATGTATGTTAAGGCGAAGATGTTTAACCCATCGTTCCTTGATGATATCAGTGTAAGGCTTGTACAATCTTTTCTTATTTAAAATACATTTTTGATTACTTTTCATGTCCTATGCATTCCATTAAATATATAACCCAATGAAGGTTTTTCATCTGAATCTACTATTCGCAACAACCTTATGATAGGAGCCACAATTTCACAACCATCAAACAATCCTACCAAAATTTGTTGTCCAAGATGATAGAACTTACAAGTCTTCCAGTTGCACTTTTTGAAGGCCTATGGCTTGTGAAATGCGTACTCGTTGCCAAACTTTGCAATACTTGTTTGTGATCATAAATACTTCTCAATGTAATAAAAGTGGGAGCAAAACAAGCCACTGTTGGACGTATAATTTCCTTCCATTCAAGTATTTTTCTCAACCAAGACAAAAATTATGTTGTTATACACAAATATTGTAATCTTTGAAGCATGTAATGCAAGGGAATGCACGTAAGGCATACTACTAATATCTTTCAAAATATGATTCAAGCAATGTGTAGCACAAGGAGACCAAAAAATGTGATCATACTTTTCATGCAATAGTTTTCTTGCCGCCACATAGTTAGCTTCATTATCAATTACCATATGAACAACATTACGAGGTCCAACGCATTCAACTACCTCAAAAAACAAGTTACACCATGTTCAAGCATCTTTTATTGCATCCGACGCATCAAAAGATATCACAAATACAATCCCAGAAAAGAAATATACTAAAAAATTAATTAAGATTCTATGTCTTTGATCACTCCAACCATCGGCCATAATTGTGCATCCAATGGCTTCGATAAGTGTCAACTAGTAATTGATATTCTTTTTTTTTTTTTTTCGCAATCCCTCAACAAAGTAACACGAACATCATTATAAGATGGACCTTTAAATCCTTGGCCAATTGTAGCAGTAGCATCTAAAGCGAGTTGAAAGTAAGGTGATTGCAAAGCATTAAATAGAATGCAAGCATCATAGAACCACTTAACTCAGACATACGGGCTCTATTTTCTACTTGTTTACCTCTAAAACACTCTTCAAACTAGGCTGAGATCTAGGAGTAGTCCTTGGAGCAAAATATGTTTCAAACCCTTCACTTGCTTTTTTCTTCGCTTTTTCAAGCCCTTGTTTTTGTAATTGTTTATTTATTTCTTGAATTTCCTCTCCTCCAATTTCTAAATCTATAGGATTTTCCCTGAACGTATGGTCATAAGCCTCTTGCTTCTTTTGAGATGTATCCTTAAGAATTCCTTGAAAGTTAACTCGAACATGAGAAGAAACTTTCTTACATTGAGATATTTGACCTTTAATTCTAGCAAGATAATATTTCATTCAATTAACTCCACCACCTTTAAAGCTATTGTTGCAATAAAGACATGTGAAACGAATTTTACCTTATCAAAGATCTTGCTGGAATGATTGAAAAATGAAAACTCAATAGTTAATAGTCTTCAAAAAGAAAATGACATTCACAGTAGTCAACATAGAAGAATGAGACGAATTTTGAAAGTCTAAAAATATTTTAAAAAAGGGTTTCGAATGTTTTAAAATTCATTAATTTTGAACCTGACAAACCGTATAAACCGTTTGACGGTCAACGATTTTCTAAAACCCAAGTGGGTCATCGATTTTTAAGGCGATTTTTAAATTTAAGGTTCTCAATGCCTAACCGACCCGATTTTAGGCTCGGTTGGGCTAAGTTGATTTTAACAACATTGATTTTTATGAAGAAATTTAGAAAGTCTTTTTTTTTTCTTTTTAATATATACATAATACATATCTATTTTGTCTATAAAACATTTTTTCGAGCTTCCTATTGTAAAAGTTCAAAGCTAGCTACATATAGTCCTTGTTTGGTTTAGATTAAATATTACTAAATATCTCAAAGTCAAATTTACCAATTCATTTTAACCATATTTTATGAGATCCACAACTTTTCACTCACAATTTCATTATTTTTTTCTTGGGTCATGCTACAAATACAAAACGGGGTACAAAATTGTGTCCAAAATGGCCAAGTGGCGGCCGCCTACTGGAGGGGCGACTGTCCCACAGCCGCCACTTGGTCATTTTGGACACCATTTTGTACACCGTTTTGTACACTAAGAATTATCCTTTTTTCTTTTTATCAAAATCTACTAAAATTTGATTTTAATTTATACAAAACATGGGCATAGTAAATCGGAAAATATTTATTTGTAATTTAAAATCTCTATTTTGGATAGGGAATATTTTTATTTTTATATTTTATATTATTCATCAAGCAAACTAATTAAAAAGTTCAAGAAAATTATTTTTCTATCCAAATCAAAATTCTTGGCTCGAGTTAAAAAAAAACAAAACAAAACTAAGTAACAAACTAAAATCTAGAAGAAAAAATATTAAAACATTATTTCTCGACTATGGAAAATATATGAATTTGTACTTAAAACACATACATTCAAAATTTTGTGCAACAAAATTAAAGATGGAAGACTTAATTGCACAAAATTAAAGATGGATCAAAAAATGTAATTTCATTTTCTAGATATTTGGAAGTCGACACCAACCCGAAAAGCAAAAACCCCGACTATCAAAATTGAACCAAAGGGTACGCAGAATGGCGGGGCGGATGGCGCAGAACGGCGGCGGAAAGAAGAAGATGGAGAAGCCAAATATACTGATAACAGGAACGCCCGGAACTGGTAAGACCACGACGGCGTCAGCTCTGGCGGAGGCTACTCAATTCCGCCATATAAATATCGGAGATTTGGTCAAGGAAAAGAACCTCCACGACGGCTGGGATGACCAGTTCGATTGTTATGTGATCAATGAAGACCTCGTAAGTTTTTAATTGAATTGGTGATTTTATTATTTGACAATGTAGTTATTGACGAAATAGGTAGTAGTGTTTCCAATGTGTGTTCACAAGCAAGGAGCAAAGTGGTCTAATGCAATCACATTTTTGTGATATTGCCTCGTCAAATAGTTTCATTGCTCTGGTTCGGCTTCGGCTATATGAATTCCTAGAATCTTACAGTATACGTTTATGCGGAGGGCATTGACAGCATGGATTTTGGTTGTTGTATCAAAACTGTTATCTAATATTTTAACTTCCCATTTTTTAGGCCCTGATAAACATATAGGTGAAAGTGAGGCCAAAGGATATAGAATTATAATGGACAAGCACAAAAAGGCCTGAAGAACATGCTTTCTTGCTTCCGAAAGGGATCTGATATGCTTAGTTGGCTCCTCTGCATCTCTTTCGAGCGGTGAAGTTACTTGTGTTGTCCATGTAGTTGCTTGGGATTGTCTAGCAAACGAAGCCATTTACATAATGGAGTGTCAAAAAGGGATTTACTTAGTTGGCAGCCTGGTCTTGAATTTATAGTTTGTTGTTGTGGTCCACGTCATTTGCAATTAGATTCTATGATTTCTAGGTGATTGGTGTCTCAACTGGTTGACTGAAACGTGCACCTGAATTCAGCTAACTGTTTAATTATAATTGATGTCAAAACAAGATCAAATCTTTATTGGAAGCTCTGTTTACCATGGTAATTTCTTGCATGTTAAGATATAAAAGAATGTGAGATATTTTGGGCCAGAGGAAATGATATCTGATCTCAAGTCCTGACTTTTGATGTTGCCCAAATATGGCATCAACAGGTGTGTGATGAGCTTGAGGATTTGATGGAAGAAGGTGGAAACATTGTGGATTACCATGGTGGCGATTTCTTTCCTCAGCGTTGGTTCAACCGTGTAGTAGTGCTCCAAACTGAAAACTCCGTGTTGTATGACAGATTGACAAAGAGGTTATATAATTCTCAATCGTTGCAATTGGGTCTTTGTTGCCAACAAATCTCTTTAACCTTTTTATCTATGTGGCAGGGGTTATACTGGGCAGAAACTTACAAACAATATTGAATGTGAAATCTTTCAAGTGTTGCTGGAGGAGGCCAAGGAGAGTTATCCTGAAGAAATTGTGGTGGCATTAAGAAGCGACTGTGTCGATGACATAAACAGTAATGTGGCCACTTTGACTGATTGGGTTAGAAGTTGGAGCTGCCAATCTTGATCACAACTTCACTGAAAATGTCAAATTTGAAGGTCATAATGTGGAAAGTTCGTGTTTGTGATGGTGTCTTGAATAGAATGTAAGAAACTTGTGTCTAGTCAAACTTATCAATATCAATGGAGTTGGTTGATGATTTTCGCAATTAGTGTACAAGAACAAAGTTGTATTTTTGCTTTTTTCTAAAAAAACAAAGTTGTATTTGATTTCACCTCTACTACAGGTGAAATCATTATCCCCTGTGAGCTGATTTTGCAAGTGTTGGTATCCTGGGGAAAAGAGAAGAAAATTGGACGGGTAATCAGGATTCCTTTAGTGTGTGCCTCAAACATTAGATTTAAATTGGATGTACATCCTTGTTGACAACAAAGATGGCGTCCTCCCTTATGTGGAGAAAATCTGTGCACTGATGTGATTGATGGGTTAAAAATTAAGAGCGTAGATCTTTCCATGTGAAAAAGTGTAAAGGAAGGTGTAAGAGAGTGTACACGTGGCATGATTACAAACATTAATGTGTACAAGTATGCTAACGAAGTCCAAGCACTTTCCTAGCTGATTTAGCGACTGAATCCCAGATGTATACTTGACTGACGGATGGTGAATTTCTCAGTGTTCTCTAGGAAAGGGATAAAAGTTGTCTGTTGAAAACCACATATATCAGCTCCGACCATTGGAATTCCATATATTCCAAAGTTGAAGATGCTTGGAATAGTGTATGCCAAATTTTTCCATGGGGCTGCCTTGTCTCCATTCCAGTGTGCTGTGTACGTGCCAGAACCCACGAAAATAGATCTACTCAGCACAAGTGGCCTTTTACCAATGACACTAGTTAAAGCTGCATTAGTAACTTATGTCTCATTTACACTGGTCCCGGGATTTAGGGGGTGTTCGGTAGAGATTAAAATCTAATTAAAATTAAAAAACTAGCTGTTATTGTTGACTTTCATTAGATGAGTGAGACTTAACAACGGCTATATTTTCAATTTTAATTAGATTTTAAGCACGGTCGAACACGCTATTACGATGATCACATATTTTTGACCATTCTGATAAAGTGAATTAACATAATCTTTCATCTTATTCAGAGGAAAATTCACATGATCAAGAGTGAAATCCTTGTAGCCATTCCATATGATCAATATCCGTACACACTTCTAAAGGGATTTGAGCTCTCTTATAGCCATCAGCCACATTCTCAAGATCACGTAAGACCAGTAAGGTATTGTAGCAAGGCGTCCAATGAGTTCAGTGTACTATTTCATACCTATTTGTGTCATAGGTGGTGTGTTTTTGAACACTTCTTAGATACTTTAACAAGCTAATTATTGATTAAATTGAACGAATTTCTATTCATAATTATGTAATTATGGCTTTTGTAGGTCAATACCTCAAAAGGAAATAGAACAATGCAAAATGAAGTGAAAAAGAACCAAAAGCGGACAAAATTGTGAACTATGAACCAAAATGCATAAGTACATAAAGTTTAAGGACCTTGGATGAAATTATAGAGGGCATAATTGAAATAAAAGTCAAAATTTGAGGACCAAATTGTACAAGATTAAAGTTAAGGGACCTTGAGTGAAAGATGTTAGAGGACTTGTGTGCAAAAAGAAAAAAGACCAATTGATATTTTTGGAGAGAGAGACGCCACTTTAAAAAATATGCGGACCATTTTTAATTTGTTTCCAAAACTAAAAGGACTTGGCTACGAATTTTCAAGGGTTTTAATATTAGGAGGGTAAAACCTAGAGGAGCTATCAAAGGATTTGAAAAAGTTTTGGAGAAATCAAGTGCAAGCAATTTAGGAATGACAGCGTGACGGGTCGGTCATTCACACACTCATCCCGTCGAGTATTTTTGTCACATTGTCCTGTCTCTATATCCAGTTAAAGCGAGACGAGGCGAGTCCATTGCCCCATTTATTTTTTATTTATTTTATTTTTTTATATCTTTAATTAGTAAATATTATTAATTTTTTTTCTAATTTATTAAGAATAACTTATGTTCTCTTTAGAAATGATGATAAATCTTTTATTTTTGCTTGATAAAAAATTTAAATTTGAAATTAATTTTAAACGAGTAGGTAATGGAGTGGAGACTATGTTTTCTGTACCCTCCTCGTATTGTTTTGACCCGTATCCGCTTCGAAGTAATGAACTTTGTTCCGTCCCCGCCCCATTTAGCTGGTATCGAGTTGAAGGATCTTTTCACCATCCCTAAAGCAATTTACATCTTGAAAAATCCAACAAAAAAGGACTTTATCTATAAACTTGTATTTTCTCCATTGTTTTACCATATTTCTAATGTATTGTTATAAATATTCTCATTTTTATCATTTATATAAAATGGACTAATTATGTGTTGANAGAATCTGTGGTTGAAAAAGAATGAAAAGTTATTGATGTGATGGAAAATATTATTTTATTGAAGATTGTGTGTGATTGAAAATGAGTAGAAAAATGAGAATGAAAAAAATAATGTGGATCAAACATGGACTAGATATTTGCTCTTTGATGTTAAGTTACATATTTTCATGTGTTTTTACTATTGTTAATATTGCATTTTCATTTATATAGTCAATAAATGATTACATTTAGTGATTTGTACATCGTTCGAGAGAAAATTGTGCATTTTAGACCAAATAGTAGAATCATATGTTTGTGTAGGGATAGAGATATACCCCTAACTCTATGTGACACATTGAGTTATTTTCACAAAGATTTAATACATTTATTTGATTTTTAATCGACATAGAGATATAGTAGGTTAAATCAATCAATAGTGTTAATTTCGCTCGAGAGGTAATTAACTAAAATTGAAAAATTGACTCTAACATTATAAATAAGTAATTTGTTATTTGACTTGTGGAGATATTAATTAGACGACGTTTAAGCGAAATCATTAATACCAACCAAGTTTTCCTTCGAAATTTTTATAGTTTTCTTATTTTGAAGTTTTTAGTAATTTTCCAAAATCAAAAGTTTTATTTTGTGTATTTCATTGTTAAAATTAAATTGGTTAAAGTTGTGCAATTGAAAGTAAGCATTTATCGATGGATCGACAACTCAAACTCTAAAAGTTCAATGTACTTCCACAACGAACAATATGCCCTCTAGAATGACGGTGGACAACATCTCAAAAGAAACTATACAGATTC
Source organism: Fraxinus floribunda (assembly GCA_903798395.1). Classification (NCBI taxonomy): domain Eukaryota; kingdom Viridiplantae; phylum Streptophyta; class Magnoliopsida; order Lamiales; family Oleaceae; genus Fraxinus; species Fraxinus floribunda. The sequence goes on from CAIGRS010121716.1 coordinate 9,010, forward strand.
TTCTACAACAGTTGCTAAGGAAGAGAGAAGAGAAGGCTGGTGAAATCAAAATAGAATTCTGGAAATATGAAGTTGGTTATGCTCTTTCAAAATATGAAATGTTGGAAGTACAAAACTCCGTAAAATTCATAGATAAGTCCTAAACAGTAACTTATTCTCATCGTAGAATTTTAAACACACATAGGTCCTTGAATGCACATAATAGTCGGAAAAAAAACCTACGCTACAAAATTGTTCTCAACTCGTAGTACTCTTTACACGATTGTCAATAAAACAAAATTGTGAGACACCCAAACTACAAGAACAAAAGGCAACATGGAGCTCAATAAAATTCTAGCGTTCCTGTTATTTGGATAGGTGGGTTGATCTTGATGCGAGTAGCCATTCCTTGTGTGTGCAGCTGAGGCAACATATTCGCTTCTTTGGCTGGAATTCCTTCAGCAGTCCATAATGTGACATGGGGCCATTCGTTCTTTGAACTTATTTTCTCCCCATCAACCGAGCCAGGTTCAGCTTCCAATGCAGCCAATTTATCGGAGAATAATAGCGCTGTCATCTCAACTGGGACTTGTTGGTTAAGATGCGAAGCATAACTCGCTAAAGCAGCTACACCATGACTTCTCTTATGAGCAAGTGTCAAATGAGCCTTCGAAAGACTGCTCTTCAAATCCTGGTTTTTAAGGAAAACTTCGACCCGAGGATCCTTCCCATTTAACTGTTTCAATCATAAAAATGTGAAGAAGTATTCATTCGTTATTTATGCAATATGAATGCATTCCATTGCATTTAACTCTTGGATGCAAAATTATATCAGGCAAATATGAAGGAAAAATTGCTAATGCCAGGAAAGACAAAATAATTTGAGATAGATTTTAATGCTGCCAATCTGATTCGGACTCGGATGGAGGCCAGTTCCCTCTGAATATAATACTATAATTGAACGTATAACTATTGAAATAACAAACTAGCCAGTGTAGGTAGGTGAAAATAGACTATGATTCTAAAACAGAAGTGAATTTTCAGGATCAACAATTTTAATAGACCTGATTATGAAGTTGTTAGGTAATAGGAGCCTGTTTGGTATGGATTTTAATCCAATTAAAATTGAAAATATAACCGTTATTGGGTCCACTCGTCTAATAAAAGTCAACAATAACGGCTAGTTTTTCAATTTTAATCCCTACCGAACACGCCCTTAATAATTACTTTGACAGAGAAAGTAGTTGGAACTTTTTATTAGATTTGTGCAAAAAATGGATTTTAATCCAATTAAAATTGAAAATATAACCGTTATTGGGTCCCACTCGTCTAATAAAAGTCAACAATAACGGTTAGTTTTTCAATTTTAATCCTATTTTAATCTCTACCGAACACGCCCTAGATAGGAGTAAGCAGCAATCAGGTTAACAGTGGAGAAAGTAAATGTTCACTTACATTGTCAAAGAGACTTTGGATTTCTGAAACAGGCAGCGTGATAGCAGCAAAAACTATGGCTCCAAAATTCCGCTTCTCAGTACTAGGAGGCCTATACTCCCCTTTTGCAATTGACTTAATTTGTTCCAAAACCTTTTCAACAGCAAATTCAAATGGGATCTGGAAACGTACCAACATCAGAAGTAGTCAATCTTACGTAATGAAGACATGCAACAATTTTTCTCCGAGATAAAGAAGCAAGAGACTCAGTTCAACC
>CAIGRS010121760.1:0-14368 GCA_903798395.1 Fraxinus floribunda
TTTTGAGTGATGATAGTTCAATGTAAAAATCAATTAAGCATTGTCAAAATCAACACATTATAAATCTGACTCTAATGAAGATCAAAGTAAAAGTTAAGCATTCAAGTCAAATTATTCGAGACAAGAGCTTAAAATATCAAAATCATGACTGTGGGCTTATGAAGAAGGCTAAGATCGAAGTCAAGTATTAAAACAAAATGTCAAGAAAGATTAAGATCAAGAGAACACTTTAATCTTTAGTAATGAATGACAATAGCTCAAAAATCATTTTGTTCTCGAAGAATTATTTTCATGTCACTTGCATAAAATATTTTTGATCAAAAGTAAGATTGAATTTTCAAATTGATACTTGAACTTAGATCACATCTAAAAAAAGAGAGTCAACGGTCAATCGGACGTCGAGTTGACCATTTAGACGTCTGAATGAACCAGACCGCCCGGACAAAGCATCCAATTTGACATAATTCTTCTGTCCATCCGGATGCCCTTGTTGACGATGCTTTACTCCGACAGTATTTAGGGTTCCTCGAGCAATGAGATAATGTACGAACCAGACATCTAGCTCATCCGCAACGGTTAGTTTTTTTTTACCGTTTTTTGACCCCAAGGGCTAGTTTGTCGTTCAATACTATTCCGGATGTCCGAAAGGGTCATCCAGCTCGATAGAATATTTGACAGTTTGACTGCTATAAATATCAACTCACTTGCCATTCATTTTAACACAAAAGATCATTCAAATGAGATACTTTTGAGCAAAATTATACTAATTTCTCATCTCATTTATTATTATCAAATCATTTAGTTTGGAAAAACTTTTGATCAAATTAACTTTTGAAAATCTACTAATCAAAGTTTTAATTGAAAAATATTCTTTGAACTTGCATTTTTACATTCATTTAGATTTATTTCTTCACACCAAAAACTTCGATTGTTGGATCAAACTTTTTGAATTATTTCTCTTATCAAAGTTTTTCGTTTTTCTTTGTGCTTAATTTATCCATATCAATTTTAAAAGAGATATATTTTTAAAGAAGATATTTGCACTTATATTGCATAAAATTTTTCTATTTCTTCATATTGAAACTATAATTGAATCAAACTTATAAACATCATATTCATCAAAGTTTCTAATTTCTCTCTTAGTACTTAATTTATCACAAATTATTCATTGAGAAAGAAATATATTTTTAAAGAAGATTTTTGTACTTATATTGCATAAATTTTTCTTCTCATTCTTCTTCTTCATATTAAAACTTTGATTGATTAAACAAAACTTGTAAAATTATTATATTCATCAAAGTTTCTCATTTCTCTTTTAGTACTTAATTTATTACAATTATCCATTAAAAGAGAGATATTTCTTGAGAAGATTTTTGAACCTACATTGTATTTATTTCTTCATCTTCTCATTGAAACACTTTGATTGATTGAATCTAAGTTTTGACTATCATATTCATCAAAATTTTTCATCTAACACTTGAACTATTATGTATTACTATTCATTGAAGTGTTAGTCTCTCTTAGTACTTAATTTGTTTGTATTATTTATCAAGATAGGAATTTCATTGTAAAACCACTTTGATAAAGTGTGGGTCGTGTTGAAATTTCTTAAAGATCAACATTGTATAAGGATCAATGTTCCTTATTTGTAAGTCACCGAAAACGTCGTAAAAGGTTGGATTGCACCATAATTCAATCAATATAGTGAAAAAGTCTTGCTCGTATTGTAGAGTTTGGTAACAGAGGACGTAGATCATTGTTTTGGATCGAACATCCACAATTATATCATTTGCATCATCTATCCCTTTTAATTAACACTNCCTAATCACCCCCTTCTAGGTGTAGTTGTGTCGAATCTAGCATTTCTCAAAAAGGCTTTGCTCGTGCTAGATAGCTTGGTAACGGAGGACGTAGATCATTGCTTTGGATCGAACCTCCACAATTATATCATTTGCATCATCTATCCCTTTTAATTAACGCTTTTATCTTTGTTCTTATTATTTGAATTAATCTATTTAGTTTTACTTGCTAAAATTCAGATTAATTATTCGAAAATGTTTTATAACCAATTCACCCCCCTCTTGGTTAATTATTCTTAGGCTGTCAATTGCGATAAATGATGATAAGAACTTCAATGAATTCTATGCAAGTTTGAATGATATAGTTAATTCTAGATTCAACCTAGGTGAGAGAATTCATGAGTCTAAAATGTCAGAAAAATACTTAGATCTTTACCAGAAATATTTAGGCCTAAATCACGGCTATAGATGAAAGTAAGGACACAGATGCTATTAAGGTTAAAGAATTAGTTGGATCTCTCCAGACTTATGAACTAACATTAGTTAACTCTAAAAGAGCTAAGTCTTTGGCCTAAACACTATTAGGGATGATTATGATTTTTCGGATTCGGAATTACTTAATAATGAAGAAATAACCTACTTCGTTAAAAATCTTCAAAGAATATTTTGAAATAAGAAGAAGACTAAAGAGAGACATAAATGAGACCTAAGTGGGTCTAGACAGAAATTTAACACCGTGAGATGTCATAAGTGTAAGGTTTTGACCACTACAGAAGTGAGTATCCTATTGGTAAGAGAAATTAGAGTAAAAGAGAGACTTATGTATGACCTTCAGGAGTTAACCAAAAACCTTAGTAAGTTAAGATTAGTCAATGAGAACTTAGAGACCGAGGGTAAAACCTTGACAAGTGACCTTGAGAAATTCAATGCTCAAATCTAGTCCTTCTCAGAAAATGAACAGTCTTTTGGGATTGAACAAACCTTTTGGGAACAAGGGAGGTTTATGATATAAGCAAATTGATCATAATATGGCTAGTATTTCCAAAACCATTTTTGTCCCTACCACCCACCAGCATGTGCATATTCCTAATCCTGAACTCATGAACAAGGGTATTGTAGGACAGGGGCTTACTAGATAGCATAGGACCTACCAACCTAGGAATGGATATAAGCGACCACATAACTTTGGACCTAAGTTTATCCCTACTTGTTTCAATTGTGGCGAGTTAGGATATATGAGTTCTTGGTGTTATAAATTTTTGAATAGAAATAGAAATCAAAATTTCACTAGAATTAGAAATTAGGATTTTGATGGTCAAATTGACTTTCTCACTAATCAAGTGAGTCATTTGAGCAAGTTAATGACACAGTGACTCGAAATAAGTTTTTCACTAGATAAGTTTGGGTTAAAAAGAGTGATTTGAAATTTTTTGAAACTGATCACGGTGATTTTAAAGGTAAGAGCATTTGTATACTTAACTGATTAGGTGTTTTTTTGCGTGTTTATTCTTATTAATTATGATTCATTCATTATTGCATGCATCTCATTTTAATTTTGCATTTTAGGTATTTTGGTTTTCAAAATTAAAATAAAATAAAAGGGAAGGAATTTTTTTTTAGTTTAATTGATATGTTGTAGCATATTTTTTTTCATTACTTTGTTTAAGTTCATGTGTAGTACTTAGTATACATTTCTTCAAATACCATATGAACTATGCACGTACACACTACGATCTTGTGAGTTAATCTCAACCGTGTGTGTGAGATTTGGGTTGTCGGTCATTTGTTGGTGATGTGATTTTGAACATGAATTGACTATAATTTAGTAGACTTAAACTCTAGCATATCCCCCTAAAATAAAATAAAAAATGCTTCATAACATGTTTGACTCGAGCAATTAAGTTCGAGAGATTTCTCATAACCTGATACCCTATGGTCAACAGACTTGGAATCATCGACTCAAAACTCATTATATGGGTCATTTTAGTCTCTAAATGGAAAATAGTCCGTATATAAGATGTTAAAAAAAATAAATTGAAAAGGAAAATGATGAGCTTAAAAAGAAAAATAGAAATTGAGCAAAAATGTATATATGCTCAAATTTAGGGAGGAAAAAAAGTATAATATACATGGAAAATGAGTTTCATTTGGGGTGTGTTTGATAGGGAGCCAATTCCATGGAAAATAGAATTTGTTTTCCATTTTCCCACTTTTTCTTTGTTTGATAAGTTTTTTTTCTAGGCAAACGTTTTTCCCACTTTCCTCTACATACTCACATTTTCTTGCTTTCCGCGAAATCATTTTCCTACCAATTTTCCTTAGGTGGGAAAATGGTTTTCCAAGTTTTTTTTTTCCACTTTTATTGATAATTTTTATGCAAAACAAAGTCAAACGAATGGTATTTGGTATAGTAAATTTTTATTTTTTTTTGGCAATTGGAACAAATGCTAGACCCAATGGTAAAAAAATATCACTTTAGTAAACAATTTTCATGAAAAAAAAGTCAAACGAATACCAATCTTTCAACATTTTTTAGGTGAAAAATTATACCAATCAAATACAATTAATTACAATTCTCAGAAAAACAAATTCTAGACAATTTAATTCCCTAAAATTCATTTTCTTTCCACCCAAATCCCATCTTTACAATCAAACGGACCCTTATAGGTCTTAATATGCATTATTGGTTTGATTTTCATTATCTGTGAATAAACTTTTTTAACATAGATGTTTAACATGTCATTTCTCACAAATTTAAGATTTGGAATTACTTATACAAATGCGTCACTTATACAATTTACTTCATTTAGATTTGAATTGAGTATGTGGAAAAGTTTTCTAGATCATTTATTATACTTGTCCATGCTTTCTAATACATCTTTGAGTTATTATTTATTGTTGAAATAGTTCCCTTCATTATTTGTGACAAAAAGAATGAGAGATAATGGGCATTTTAGTAAGGGGGAGATGATAGTATTTCAATTGTTAGCTTTTTTGAGTTTTAATATTTTGTGATATTAATGTTTCAGTTGGTGTTTTGATTAACATTAGTATTACTTCCTAATCTAACTAGCATATTTATGATAGTCTGTTTCAATTGGTATATTTCTCGTTTCATGTATTTTTACACTTGATATTTGAGTTGTTGATTTTAGGAGACAGATTTCAAGGAATGCAAGTGACAGACATTCCGTTTGAGTTTAGGTAGATTAGTTTTGTTTTTACTTTCTTGACTTGTATTGTAATTTTGTCACATGATGCTAAAGAGGGAGATTGTAACATTTTTAGTTATAATGACAATTATTTATACAAAAGGATTATTATAAAATAAATGGATTATTATAAAAGAATTGTAAAAGTCAAGGAATCTTTTTGGGTGTTGTATAGATGAACTAAGAGTTTTTGGGTTCGAGTATAGAACATGAAGTCGTCGAATTTATGCTAGCCTGTTGCCTAACTGATGCTCGAGTGGAAAAAACAAAATCATTGTTGCCTGTCGTCGCCTAACTCTTGCTCGAGCGACGGTGTGTTTTGCAAAATCCTAATATTTCACGATTTTCAAGAGTTTTATATTTCTTATACTACCAAAATACCTTCTATTTAAAAACTCAATGCTCATTACTTTTTGTGGATAGTTGGTCATTATTTTCTACCTTCATAATATTATGTAAATATCAATCAAAAATTTTACATCTGGAGATTAATCAACCACAAGTTGGAAAAAATATCAATATTATATAATCCAAAATACTCACTTCCTATATATAATGAGTAATGTACTTTCTCAATAATTTTCAGAAATTGCTAAAAATTGAGGGAGGTTGGACCAAAAGCACATGAATAGTACAAGAACAAGGTGCTCTTGGTGATTCACGAGAAATAGATAATTTCAGAAAATTGGAAGAAGGTGTGAGTGAAACACGTTACAACACATCTTGGTGATTACATGAATTAGATCAGCAAGTCTAGTTAGTTTTTCTAGTTCAGATCATACTATAAATTCTTATTGTCTATAGTGGAAGTTATTGGCTTTGTTCCAGAGTTTTAAGGATTTTCCCCGTCAACAAATCATATGTTATTTACTGCTTTATTCATTATTGTAGGAATTCAACATATGATAAATTGATTTGATTGATTAAACAACTATGACAATTAACAGGTAATTTGTTACTTTTAATTGATAATTTTTAATTCCGTGTTATTTACATATTCACTCCCCTCTAGATGATTTTAGGGTATAACATGTAACTTTTACGTACCATAATTAATATTCCTTGTAATCAGTACATAGTACCATAAAAATGAAAATGATGAAAGAGGGTTATGGCAATATCTTTAAAGTAAAAGATTTTTTTTGTTATTATTATTATTTGAACACTTTTCAACATAGCATATTGATAAGTTGGAAAACCAAGATCCAATTATGGTATGATCATAATGAATCAACTTTTGTGAATTTGTTAACTACAGATGATGGAGTTGTGAAATTCAAGACAATATATTGAAGTTTAATGATCCAATTGAAAATAAATTAGGAATTCAGTTAAGATAAATTAAGTTTAGTAACTCAATTGTGATTTCACTGAAAGTTCAGTGGTCGCAGACAAAATTTACCCAAACAAGAGTTTTAGTTTCGGTTTTGCCTGTTTGTTAGATTGTGGCCCAACGAGGTACGGCTGTGTTTGGATGCATTTAATAATCTATTAGTACATTCAAACTTGATCACCGCGTTCAACTTAATTAAAAAAGGGAATTTTGCTTAAACGAATAGGACATATGCATGGTGTGTGCGTTTTTATATTTGTAGGGAAAGAAAATGAAAATGAAATTATTGTCTGCATCTAGGATGTATGAAATTATAACATGCTGATATTGGAAACTTCAACAGAGTTTCTTAATTTTTTAAAATCATTATCATTAGCTTTGGCACTATTCAAGGAGGACACGTTTTATCATTCCTTTCGTCGACATCCAATTCATTTTTTTCAGTCTTTTTTTTTTTTTTTCGCCCATCAAGAAACAATACCTCATGGGAATTTCTGATTTTTTTTAGAATAAATGTACGACGTTGTTTTACTCATTATGCACAAAAATAAAATGTCTTTACTCTTTCTCCATTTCCCCCACATGCGACACACGCAGCTCCATCTTTATTCTTTATCAATTTTTCCACTCAACAAATCATATCTCTTCACTCCCATTTCCCCACGATCGTGCAAGATTTCTCCTTTCTTTTTCTATCTTTTGAGTTTTTTTCTCCCAACGATATTCTCTCTATAGTTAACTTTTATCTACAATATAAAAAAGGGTAATTAATATCTACATCATATTTTTGCTAATTGCACCATATTTTAATTTTAATGAAGGTCCTCAAGTTTTGTTCATTTTTTCACTTTCATCCCTAACATTTTTCATTGTATTTTTATCGCCAATCTGTTCTATTAATTTACATATTTTATCCTCGATGATAGTCAAAATATCCGTTAGAAGGGAACAAAATTCTTAAATAAGCAAAATAAACAATAAATGTAAAACTTCAACAAAATATTTTCATATATTGATTAAATATTTGGAATAAACTTTCATAAGAGACATGACGTCCTTATCAATTGAAATTGCAATTGAAAAAAATGAAGTAAAAAACATAAGTGTGAAACATTAAAAAATAAAACTAGAGACCATTATTACAATTAAGAAGTAAAAAAAAAGAAAAAAGAAATGAAAAAATTAGAAAAATAAAATAAAATTATAGACATTTATTTCGACTAAAATGTGACACTGTAACACAACCTTCTTGTGAATATAATTACCCTATATCAATTTTTGAACAAGTGAGAAACAATTAATTTTCCATTTTCTATTTATATTTTTTCTTTTGTCAATAATGTCCGCTTACCATCTACTTAATGTTGGGCTTAGGGCATCTAAATAGGTGATCATTGATGAGTTTAGTTATGATACTTGTAACGAAGACCGTTTTGATCATATATTGATATAATCAATGGACGAGATTGTTCGGAGATGCTTCAGTTATGATAGCAAAAGTTTTGACGTCATAAGGATATACACATTTATAAGGTAACATATGTGGCTCAAGTGAGAGATTATTGTGTTTTTTAATTTGTCATGTGAGCCTACATATATAATTAATTGTTATTTTAAAATTGAGCTCAATTAAAGTAATCTAATAAAGAATTAAATTGTTGATTTTATGGCATCTAAATAAAGTGTGAGCCGAAATGTGTAGAGACCGGATCTATTTGGGTTGTATTTGCTGATGAGCCAAATATATATGGAAATAATAAGATTATGGTCCCCAATTCATATGTGATTCCCATTCTTTGTACATTTCCATCAAAATAAGAATACAAGATAAGCATATTGAAGAGGAATGTCCAAAACCCACAATCAAGAAGGATTGAAGCATATAAATTGAAGAAGACAATTAAGATTATGAACTAAGAAGCCAATATCATGATCAAGAACTCAAGAACCAAAAGTGCCAATAATCAAGATTCAAGATCTAGTATCAAGATCCAGTAATAAAGAATCATTCCCAAAGAATTAAAGTATATTCCGCATTATTAATTTTCTTGGTGATATGATATGGAGGATCTTGACAATCAATCAATTAGATTTTCTAGTTTTATAAAGTTTTGTAAAGTTTCAACAAGCAGTATCAAAGTCAAATCCATGTTAAACCATTGAAAATAAAGAAAGAATTTTAGGTTAAAATTCATGCTTTGAATTCCTCAATTTTGGAATGTGAATTTTAGTCCCAAACTTTAAGATTTTGGGAATTTTGAATTAAATTAAATTATTTAAATTCTACTTTGGATTGAAGTCATTATATTTGTAAGGATTTGTTCACATGGAATTCAAGAATTTCCTTTTCGGAATCGCTGGCTTGAAAATTTTCATTCATATGGTTGAAAGGATTTATTTTAATATTTTAAAGTTAAAAGTGTAATGGAATTGAAAAATGATGTTTGTACAGTCACTAGTGGGCTGTAATTGTTACAACCCACTCTAATTAGTGTGGGGCCCACTAATTAATTAATTAGTGGCCCCACACTAATTAGAGTGGGCTGTAAAAATTACAGCCCACTAGTGACTGTACAATTAGAGTGGGCTGTAAAAATTACAACCCACTAATGACGATAAGTGTAGCATTCTTCGAATTGAATTTGCAAACATTATAATTGGCCTGTGATAAATTGAGTGGCTTTGGGAGGCGGGAGCTATTGATCTTTCATTTAAATGTAAATCAAGATATGAGGCGGGTAGCTGTGCATCACGGCAGCACTGTGCTGCATCGCTCAAGTTCTGGTCTTTTTTTTTTTTTTTTATGTGATTAAAACAAAATAAATAATAATAATAATAAAGGATAATCGATTCCAAATCTTGGTACTTAATATTTATTTCAGATTAATAATTTTTTAAAATAGATTAGTTAAAGCAACATGTTACCAAAGTAACGTCTATTACCTAAATTAATTTATTTAGAATATTTGGAATGTTGTGTGCGTGTGTGTGTGATTCATGCGTGTATTGATCGAACCCAAAGGAAGATTAATATTTGACCAAATTATTTACACACATGTGGTGGTAAATATGTGATAATTGTAAAGTTTTCCATTATGTGAGCCTTGAGTTGGTCCAAAGATAGATTTGTTGTTTGATTGGAATTATTTCAATATTTGATTACTACACCAAGAGTGTCATTTACAAGTTGGCACTTCTGTCCAAAAATCAAATATCAATGTTGTGTTCAATCTTTTGTGATGTGTTTCACCAATATTTAAAATTATTGATTGTCCAATACGGATTTTCATGTGAACATGTTAATTAGGTTTAAGTTCTCTATTCGATTAATCCATTTACTTCTACAATATCTGCCAATATCAATTCAATTCCCATGCTTGAACCAAAGTCTAAGAGTTGGAAAGACACCGTTTATATTGTTCTTTATGTCATAGATCTAGACATTGCGTTAATGACTAAACAATCCACTACTCTTGCAAAAAAGAGTTCCACTAATAAAACAAAATTCAAATTAGAAGGATCGTTCAAACTACACGAGTCATATGATCATGAAGCGTGGAATTTCAGTAACACTCGGAGGTGTTCAGATAACTCTTGTCAAGGAGTTTCTTAAAGAAATTGAAAAATACTTTGTAAAAGGCAATAAGGTCGAGTTCCTCCCACAGATCTTGCTGATTCTCTGTAACCTGAGCTGGTGCTGGGTTAGCTTCCCTTTTTTGGTTTTGCACACCTTTTCAACTTGGCCAAATTGCTTACAACTTCTACACTGAACATCGGGCCTATACCAACACCATTTTGGAGAATTCACCTTCCTTTTACAATGAGGACAAGGTGCAAATTTCCTCCTTGTTGCCAGTTTTGCTGCCTGCATGTTCCTTATTCTCAGTCATAACCTTCTTCATTCCAAGGATCGTTTGAGCTTTGTATCTTCCTTTAACAAACAAGGCTCCTTCAGTTTGTTCTTCTTGCCTCATCAACCTTTTTTTCTCTGTTGCTTGAAGGGCATTAACCAATTCGGCCAAAGTAATTGATGATAGATCTCTTGAATCCTCAAGTGATGATATCTTGATTTCAAACTTCTCAGGTAAGCTGATTATTTCCTACGTTCAACTATTTTCTAGCTAATGAACGAAATCATCAACTCAATATGTAAAATATGAGTGCCGTGCAAAGATTATGTCAAATTTCACGTAACAAGTATTGGTCAATCAAATTGTGCACCATATCCACAATTCCTAGTACATTCTATTCCAATATCCAAATCACCATATCCACAGTTCCTAGTACATTCTACTCCAATATCAAAATTATTGCCAGCAAGGCTATCAAACCCACACAAGCATACAACTCCAATCTAATGCTAGAAATTAAACAACTAAAAACTGAAAATACTAAAAAAACTGCATAAAACAAAATTTAATTTTTTTTCACTCTACAAAACACACAAAAAGCAGTAAATTAAAACAACTATTGATGGAAGATTATGCCATCCCCCCAAGCTGAAACCTATCATTGCCCTCAATCTTGGAATGTGATAGAATATAAACAAGTAAACTTAAGGGCAGTTAGCAATTGAAAGCACATAAAGTAACTAGTACTCCCCTGATCAACATGGAGGTGGTGGTGGAAAACTGGGACCCATAGTGCTATATCCAGGTGGTTGAGGTAACCATGACAAGATATGTTGCATCAACTTGGACTGCTGAGATAGCTCGGCCCGAAGACCCCGAATGACAGTAGTATGTTCTCTAAACTCTGTCTCAATGCTGCCTAGTCGATCCTATGGCTCATTTGCTTGCAATTGAATCCTGTCTACCCGATCGACATACATGTTCAACCTCCCATTCATCGTTTCTATTTCCCTTCGAGCTGTGAGAGACTATCTATTAGCAATAGAAGTAAAATGTCCGAATCTCTGCAAATCATTCAGCATCATCTGCATCTCAGTGCTCATAGCCCCAAAAGCCTGCTGAAGACTCTTAATGTCCTGGCTAGAGCTGGTCACAGTAGCAAATATCTGTCCCAACAGCTATGTGTCGATCTTTTGCGAGGGTGGCTATGCTTAAGGTAACTTGATATTTGCATTTTCTTGCCCCGTGTAGAGCTTGCTGCTGTCTTTACTATTCCCATGCCAACTTCTCTCTACGATTTGCCCGACACCTCTCTTGTGTCTCCAATTTACCTCGCTTGATAAATGGGCTTGGTTTTTCGAGGAATTTCCCTGGTGGGATAGTGATGTTCGAGATCTTGCAGATTCCACTAATTAAACTGGGAAATATCAAAGAGCTAAGATAATCGTCCCAAACTCCCACTTCAAGGATCTGCTCATAGATGAAGGTAGCAAGATCAATCTTGTGTCCCCGAACCAAATGATAGAGAAAACTAGCCTTAGGATTCTGAAATATGGTGCGGTGTGAGGTTGGCTCGATGTTGTGTTAGATGAAAAGCCACAAGATAGCAATAGAGGGCGTGACCTCTATTTGATGCCATTCTTCCGTTTGTAGTGGCCATGTATTTTCACGTCTGAGCAACACTTTTGCCACTTCATGCCAATGGAAGTCGCCCGGGATTGGAACTACATTGTTCCACGATAATTGGTGGTAATAGTCATGAATGACCTCAGGCGAAAACATAATCCATTTGTCTCTCACCCATGTCTGGTGCTAATGCTTAGATCCGGGTGTTTCAATCTCACTATTAAAGTTGGCATAGAATTCTCGGACCAGACCTTCATAAATAGGGTACGATTTCTCTACCTATTTCCCCCAGCCATAGTTCTGAACCAAAGTGATTAATTCAAAACCTGGGAAGTCATCAAGTTTAATTGGTCGCTTGGGGTTGATTGCTCAATGAGAGATTACTTCAGAGTATTTAACACGAGCCTCGCTTCACAGGAATCACCTCACACTCATTCAAGTGTATGTGTTCGGGTTGTGCTCGAAGTAGAGCTAACCTTTTCTTTTCCTTTGGATGTGCGTTTAAGAGGCATTCGGCAACACAAAGAAAATTGAAACATGTAAGTCATATGTGATGCAAAATGAAAGTGCATGAGGATAATAAAAGTAGAGGAGCGCCAACTTCTTAAATAAATGTCCAAGTGTGTAAGCCATGTGCACAGTCAAATGTGTCATTTGCTCGACCAAACAAAGTATAAACAATGGAATGATGCTATACATGACAAAATATATCATGAAGATGGATACCTTATAAGACATGGAAAAATGTGGCTCAAAAGCCCAATAACATGGCAAAAAGAGGTAAAATGTGACATTTATGCTCATGTTCAACTAAGCAAGTTTGCCTTCGAACATCGTCGGGAAAAGTTGAAAATTGCCCAAGCAACCTCCAGGTATATGAAAAAGGTATAGTAGTCAAACACATCCAAAATTGAGATCAAACGTATGTCATATAAGTTAGAAAATCAAGGGGCGAGGTTAGATACGTGAGGTGTCGTGTGCCTAGCCTGGTGTGCCTACATGTCTCACATTTTCAATTTGGATATGTTCCAAAACATTTGGTATGGAGTATTCATACAAAATGTAATCTAAAATGCATGTAATCAATGTCGAATTTGAAATGAGCCGGAATTCCACACAAATTGTCACCTAAGCATTTCATCGAACATGTAGGAAGCATCATTTTATTTAAAAAATTTCTTAATACTATGGTTAAAACCCAAGCCAAAATTTGCCAACACAACGAATAGCAAACCACACATCGACTTATTAATGTCCAACTCCTCAAACACACATCCAAGAAAGTACCAATGAAAAGAAAAGACGTAAAATCTATAGTAAGGGAATTAGGGCGTACCTTGGATTCTTGAATGGATAATAGGGAAGTTCATAATGGTGAGGTTGAAGTTGTGTGTGATTTGTGGTGTTATGTGTGAGTGTGAGTGTTGTGTTGTGGTGTGGAGGAGTGGTGTGTAGTGTGCGTGTGTTGTTGTAGTGTGCGTGTGTGGTAGTGTGGTAAAGGTATGTGGAATGTGTTCGTATAGTAAGGGGATGATGTGTGTGATGTGGGAAGCTCAAAATAAAAAAAGGGCCGAACTATGTTCCATACGGCCGCATGGAACCACGAGTTAGGGCCAATTTTAGCCTTGATTTGGACCTCGCGNAAAAAAAAAATTGTCTTTTTGAGCATCGAAGGGCCCCATTGCCTCGATTCTCGTGCAAAACATGTTCAAATGAATATGATGCCGTAGTTAAATGTGAAAATTGTTTGAGAACATATTCAATCCCGTGAAAGCTCTTTTTGGTCTATTTTCACTAATAACTCTATTTTCAACCCCCAATGCAACATGGCGTACCAACGTCCTCACTACTTGTCAAAACACATTTTAAACCCCTGTGTGTGCGTGTATGCCATGAACTTTACTCCAAAATCACTTCCAAATTGAAAGAATATCTTGATTCCAAAAAACACAGTCTTGATTATTTTGCCTCAAAATGCGTGAATTGTGCATAAAATTAATAAATTACCATTGCAACACTCCCAAACTTATTCTCAACACATTTTAAAACAAGTGGGATCATGCGTAGACTCTTAGGGATCTCTAGGAATGATGAACTGAAAGCCCAATGGTGAATTGAAAGCCCTATAATAACTAAGAAAGATGGGTGAATTAGTTTTTAAAACTTTTTCGAAGAATTAATCTAATTTCAAGCAAGTAAAGACTAAATAGATTAATTTAAATAATAAGCACAAATATAAAAGCAATTAGTAAAAGGGAAAGAAGATGCAAACGATATAATTGTGGAGGTTCGATCCAAAGCAATGATTTACGTCCTCCGTTATCAAGTTCTCTGGCACGAGTAGGGCCTTTTTACTATGTTGATTGACTTATGTTTCAATTCAACCCTTTAGATGCTTTCGGTGACTTACAAACAAGAAGCACTGATCCTTAAACAATGTTAAGTTTTACATGACCTTAACACGACCCACACTATTGAGCTTTATGAGACCTCAATATGACCCACACAGTGACTTACAACATGGACCACCGATCCTTATACAATGTT
>CAIGRS010121815.1:0-10339 GCA_903798395.1 Fraxinus floribunda
AGTTCATCGTTCCCTAATACATAATTAATTTAGTTAGCATGGTGAAGAGAAGAAAATCAGAAAAATAGATGAAGAACGACATCACTCCGATCAATCTTCAATTGAATATTCGTGTTCTTGGAGTTGTTCTTCACGTTCTTGCCTCTTTTATTACTTAAAATCTTGATAAAAATTCTCTCCTCTCGTTTTGGACGGCTTTGTAGGGTTTATAGATGTCCAAATATTGATTTCCATAAGAGTTGGAACGAAATAAGGAAGCCAGAAATTTGCGCCCATAAAAACACTATGTGGTCGCATAGTTATGTTGAATGCAGTCGCATAGAACAATAAATTTGCCCAAAAAATCTCTGAAACATTCTATTCAGCCGCATAGATTTATAACTATGCGGTCGCATAGTTATAATTTTTTCATCAGACAATTTTCAGTATTTTGATCGTATATTTCTCTCCCGATATCCGATTGAGACAATTCATA
The DNA here is from genome assembly GCA_903798395.1 of Fraxinus floribunda. Taxonomy (NCBI): domain Eukaryota; kingdom Viridiplantae; phylum Streptophyta; class Magnoliopsida; order Lamiales; family Oleaceae; genus Fraxinus; species Fraxinus floribunda. Next base: position 476 of record CAIGRS010121815.1, read on the forward strand.
ATGTGTTGGAAAGTTAACTCAAAGGTATCCAAATCTTCCAGAAATATGAGTTTTCAAATTCAAACGTTTTCTATACAAAAAATGGGCCTCAAGACGTGACGAAAATTAGAATCATAACTGTTTTGGCTGGAAGTTGATATGTGATAGTACTTCAGCTATATTTCATCCATTTGTCTTCTTTCCTCATCTAATTGATGTCTAATACTCTCAAATCTTCATCGTGAGATCGACACAACTTTTTAGTATTTGTACTCGAGTCCTCAAATTTTTATTTTGCTTCATTTTAGCCATTTTTCGTTTTTTCTCATAATTTCCACATATTCATCATTGTTGTCCTGCAAAACACCAATTATATCGAATTAAGTTATATTCCACATATTTATTAACAATTATCCATGTTTGTGGTCTAGATTAAGTGTGTAAAACGCACTTGTTACAAATGATAATTAATTGAAATGTTGGTGTAATAAGCTAGAAGAATTTGTGAAGCACAACAAAAATTATGATATTATGAGTAAGAGTTATTTTTCTGAGTTGCAAATTGTGAGAAATGTTAAACTATATTAAAATGATGAAACATTATCTTTAGATGTGTGGATTGCTTATAGAATATTATTGAATGTGCTAATTATAGTTTTCTCTCTCAAAAGCAACTTTTCAAGTTGAAGTTAATAAAATCCTACATTTGGTCAATAATGTCACAAAAAAAGGTTGAATGGATTGACTCTATTGAAAATGAAGTTAGCGGTTGATTTTATTTTTTTTCCAAAGAATTCTAGAAGAATAAATTTAATTTTGACATTTGAAACTTTTATATTATTATTTTCATAATTTTGAATACTTTTATTTAAATTTTTTTATTATATTAATATATATTATTAAATATTTAAACAACCACATATTTGAAATTGGCATAAGAGTCATAAGATCCCTAAAATTTCAGGACCAACCCCCGAGTGTAGGTTATTAATGTAGACATTTACGTACAAGACGTTAACGAAGTACTCTCATGCTTGATTAACGAGTAATAAGTTTAAAGTTATCCATTGCACGAGGTCATCAAAGTGAAATGCTACAAATCGAAAAATTGTAACATGAAATGTGAAAAATGGTTTTGAGATAAAAGCAATTACTTAATAAGTAACTTTAAAAATATTGGCTCCTTCAACATGTTTGGTTTGTCATAGATAAGTTAGCCCCTGTCTGGGACCGATTTTAAACAGCAAAAGAACTGATTTTTTTACCGTTAAATGTAGTAACGGTCAAAAAACAAAGAAAGCTGCTGATTTCCTGTCTCTCATGTGTCAGAAATTAACGGTCAAAAAATCAATTGTGGGAAGGAATAGCTCTCCCAGACAAGCCCTTAGTTTTAAGTTAGTTACATTTTTTTCAAACTTATTAGCAGCCTATGGTTGATTCTATTTTTATAGCATAAAATATTTGTCAATCAAAGTAGCGTAGGACTTAAATAAAAATTAAATAAAATTACATAATTCACTACATTGGTGAGAGACGAGGAGCCTTCATTAATCTCCTCGCTCCACCGTTCCGCCGCCATGGACTTCAACATACACCGTGGCTCTCCTTCCTCCTCCGTTTCCTCCTCTGACCACCACCACCACCCTAACTCTTCCACCCCGCACCACCAAAATGGCCATACCTACTCCTCCCCCTCTCCCACCACCGACCCAATGCACTCCTGGTGGGAATCAATTTCCAAAGCCCGTATTCGCATCCATATCCTATCCTCTCTTCTCCCAACTGATGAGAAGTCTTCTCTCTCCCTCACATCTCTCGCCGACACCGATCGCCCTGCCCGCTCCCTCCTCCTCTCGTCTGCCGCCTACTTATCATTTTCCTCTGCCCTTTCCTCCCCCTCCTCCGGCTCCGGCGATGACCCACTCTGCCAGTGGCTTTACGAAACTTTTCTCTCTTCCGATCCGGACCTCCGTCTTGTCGTTCTATCCTTTCTTCCCCTTCTTACGTCCCTCTACCTTCACCGCATCCACCACCCCTCCTCTTCAACCTCCGTCTCTCTAGCCGGTTTTGAAGCCGTGCTATTGGCCCTCTATTCCTCTGAAACCAAAGCCCGCAATGGAAAACCTGTAACTATTTCTATACCGGATCTGTCTCAGCCTTCACTTTATCACACCCCTCTGAATCCCATCAAATCAAACCCTAATTCTGCCACTTCTCAAGTTAATAAGCCTTTGGTTGGGGTTTTATCACCGCCTTTAGAACCACAGATTGCGGTGAAATCAACTAAGCGCGCCTGCATTGTTGGGGTTGCTCTTGATTGTTATTATAAGCAGATATCGCAGATGCCCAGTTGGTCTAAGCTTGATTTCTGTAAATTCACGGCTGTCTGGGCCGGTCAGGATTGCCCTTGTACTTCAGATTTTGACGAAAAATCTGAAAGTATTGTGGAAAATAATCATGGGTTTGAGAACGGTAATGGGTTTGAGGAAGATCAGAGGGTCAAGTTCGGTGAGATTGAAAACGTGTTGGAAAGAGTCAAGGATTTGGATATTGAGGATGATAATTCCGAGGATGCAGGTCGGGATGCTAGAATTCCGCTGCCATGGGAGTTGCTGCAGCCAGTTTTAAGAATTTTGGGCCACTGTTTGTTGGGGCCTCTGAATGTGGAGGAGGTGAAGGATGCAGCTTCTGTGGCATTGCGGCGTCTGTATGCTAGAGCTTCTCATGATTTGGTTCCGCAGGCAATTTTGGCGACTAGGAGTCTAATTCAGCTCGACAATAGGGAACGCAAGGCAGTGAAGGCAGCAGCAACAGCAACAGCCAGTGCCCCTGGGTCCAATGCAAATACGCCAAGTAAGGCTAAGAAGCCCGAGATCCTTTTGGTTTCTAAGTAATTATAACAGTAGTTGTATGGCTTCTAAACCTGTCATCGGCTTTGATCTTTGTGAAAATGAATGTCTTTTTTATTTATCTTAGTTTTTAACTGCTCATATGAATGTATCATACGTATCTATTACCTTGAGTGGTTGATGTCACATGGCTAAAAACCTGTGTAAGATTATAATTTTTTTAATTTCTAATTTCCTTGTCTTGTCAATGCTTGGTGCTTGATCAACTCTCTACATTATTCATTAATATATGGCTGAACAAACATCAGAACATGTAACGATTGTAACCAACTTCTCTGTTTTTGAAACTTATTTGGGTTACTTCACAGGCATTCAAAGTGTTAACACTGCTTGTCAGTGATTTAGGTCTTGTTAGTTGCAGCTATATGTTTTGTACTCTTGTTCATCTGGTTTAAGCATACTGCTATAAGAGATAAAGTACAACACGTGTTATGATTCTCTATGTTTAAATAAATGCACTGCACTTATTTGTCAGCATAGATGGATACTGCCAAATTTGAAATAGCTTAGATTGAATCATATGCTGACTCTACTTAGGTTCTGGTGTCCCCTGTAATTTTTAATTTCCAACAAATTGGAGTTTGGAAGTCCGATGATTAATTAAACTTTAGAACATTTGTCTATAGAGATTAATAATAGGCTTGAACGCTTCTAAGTTTAGAACATAAGAGAAATGATCTCTGCTTGTATATCAAAGTTAGACCCAGGAAGCTAGCTAATTGATATCGAAAAAATGGAAGAGGTTATAGTGCATGATTCTCCATCCTTTTTACTTTTCTTCTCTTATATATTTATGCAACTAATATGGTGGCTGGAAAATAAAAGAATCAATACTTTAGCGTCAGACTGTGTATTTGGTATAGAGGGAGTATTAGGTTTGGACTGCTGTTTGTACCAATCGATAGAAGAGGAAATGTGCATGTTGCATATATCCCTCCTTTTATGGTTGTACCATTAGAGTTATATAACTATCATTAAAGATGTGTGATGCACTTAATGGTGGCTCAAACATGTATGAAAATTATTTGGGCCCAACTGGCGAAGTGATGAATTAACATGTATGTAAAATGAAGGAACCTGAGTTAACATTTCTTACCCATACAAACTTTCATCTCTTTATAGCAACTGCATTAATTGTTACAAATTTGGCTTCTATTTCTATGACATTTATTTAACTGAATTTGATGCCAACCTAGATATCCTGATTGTTAGCACGTCATTTATGTTTATCTACTGGTTTGTTTTCTTTTCTTACGTTTGCCGACGTTGACCTGAAAATAGCTGCAGATTATAATTCTTACTGTTATTGTTGATGAATGGCTGGAACAACAATGAGAGTACTGAATGTAAACATCCTAGGAGCAGGCCAAACTAGTGATATCTTGAATTTCACTTTGCTCATAAGCCTTTGTAGATTAAAATGATATTTATTTTGGTTTGGCTCCTATAGGTAGTTGACTAAGGGGTAGCTTAACCCACTTAAACACGCCTTTTAAAATTATCACTGGTAAATTTGAATGTGAATGGCTTTTACAAACACGGTATGTAATTGGCTACTGTTTGATGATAACTATAAGAGAACTGACTAAGATGGTTTGGACACAGTCATTGAGGCTGTTAGATGTACTCATTGGGAGAAACAACAGAGTATTAGTGGATAATTTAGAGGAGAGGATGTCCAAAAAAATACGTGGATCTTGATAATTGAAGAGGGTTAGAGCCTTTGATTGAGTTCTAGAAGTAGCAGATCCATATCACTGACCCAAACGAGTGTGAGAAGAAGCTTTATTGAGCTGACTTCAGTCAATTTGAGGTCTTTTTTTTTTTGAGTGGGAGTGGTGAGGTTTTAAGAAACGATTAAGAAGCCAATCTTATGCTTACTCTAAAGTAGATATGAAGTGAAATGGGGGCAAAAGTGGGAAGAATCTGATGTAAATGATTGCCGGTTGGTGATGCCGTACTTTGAAGTTAAATTTAATATATAGTTAAGACTGCACTAAGCACATTCAATCAGTTTAGGAGACCGCAAATACAATTTATGCAGGTGACCAATGCTTTCTTTTTCTTCTACAATGAAAATGAAAACCAATTTGTTAGGGAATTGAATCCTTTGTTGAGATCTAGTGGTAAACGTATTCAGATGAAGCCATGTAGGTAAATTGATGGGAAATTAATAGGGCAACACCTATTCTATTTACGTTATGTCGTTATCAATGTCTACTATTATATATAGGCTCAAGCGGCTTGGGATCAGTTTGTGCACACTTTCTCTACATCTTGTTGAAGATTGTCTTGCGACTTGAGAGAGAGTCTTGAATGCATAATTTTTCGCTTGTAAAATTTTTTGGGAAACTGGATGAGCGCAGCTTGTTTAGTTGTAAACTGTCAATTGAAATGTAAATCAATCTAATTGGTTAAGTTTGGTTTGAATTTGGTTTGACAATAGTTTCATATGACTTGGCTCCAAGTATGAACTGTTTCTGAACGATTTTATTGCTCTTTTATGATGTCAAGCCAACAAAGAAGCCCCTAAAGCTTGGATTAGAGGCTGATTAACACCCCTAAAACAAGAAGTATTTTTAATATAGTTTCTCCTCGCGGTTATCTTTTAACCATTAGCCAAGTTTTGTTGCCGAACTACATAAAGTGGATTTCAAGAAGTCCACAAAAGATAAAAGCAAATTTCCTGATAAGCACCTGCACTATTATCCTACAAGAACACGGAAATGGAGTGGTTCTTGCGAAATAGAATGTGTAATCCAAGAATTTGGTCTTGTTTAATGGGTTGATGCTAAGAATTCAGATGGAAAATGAACAGAACTCTGTACAGAATAGTTGTCAGGTTGCCGTATTTAGGTTTTACTTTTTAGTGCCTGCTAATATCTGTTCTTGGTAGTAAATCCAAATTAAGTATGAATTGGTTCAAACTGGATTCTTGCTAACTTTGATCTTAACAAGTTGTTATTGTGATGTTTACAATCCGCAGTTTCTACCGATCTTGGACTATGAAACATACATCTAAACTGATGGCACATATGTAACACTCGCATCTCATCTGTGTTAGTGATGTACTACTCTATCATCAGCCAGGCTTTGGCTTCTTCTTATTGAGGGAGTTCATTCGTCAAAAAATATATTTAATTTGTGAAATTTTTCGTACTTGTACGCTGAATAGTTGAACTAGGATTTTGTTTTTTTCTTATTGCTTTACGGGGTTTTTATTTTCATTTGTTATTTGCTCGTTGTGAACATTTTCGTACTTGTATCAATGTGGTCGATGACATAGATATATTGGAAGCTTTTTATTTAGTTGGTGACATCGTGCTACATGTATAACATTTGTTGAAAACATTGGTTGATAACTACATACTTGACATCATCTTATCCATCCATATTAAAATTTGTTAAAAACTATTTTTTATATCAATGGTTCCAATTTTAACACATGATTGTCAATGAAGGTTGTCAATCATATTTTTACAACTTTAGTGTAGTTGGTTGTGGATTGAGAAGTACATGTTGCCAAGATAGTGGGAGTTTTTTTTGTTTTTTTTATTCCTTTGGCATTAGAAAATGAGTAGAAATGTAAAGTTTGGTGCATCTATTTTGGTCCAAGGGATCAACTATGTTACTTGTGGAAGAGTTGAGATTTTATATCCAATATTCTGTCTATTCAATGATTCATCGACCTATTATTTTACACTTATTTATAAGCACAAGTGGTAGTGATAGAAAAGTTGAATATGTTAATGAAAAGTAACGGGGTCAATGTCTCAATGATTCATTTGGTAAACAAGAAGTTGGACAACCAATTTTTGGACATCATATGTCAACTCCTCCAACAGAAAACAGTAGTAATTGGTGCTTAACAGTAGTAAACTGGAGACCATTTGATGGACTACAAACAATCAAAAACCCTCCACAAAGAAATAGCTTTTAACTACAATCTTATTTATTTGTTTTTATCACAAGGCTATAGTAATGTTACCTTTTACGTCGAATTGTCATTAATTTCACCTTTTACATCAAATTGTCGTAAATAATTGACATCGACTTCTCTATCACTTATTTCACTCGAACTATTGTAAAATAAACGATGATACAATTATTTCTGTGGTAAATTCATACTAATTTTATTGCGGACTTGTCCAGGAGAACGTGTGGTTAAAAAATATCTCCGTACCATTCTAGATTTTCCATGCCGATTTGCCATTACCATCCCCGTACCATTCTAGATTTTCAAGAAGCGAGGTGCGCGGGAGAACTAAAATTATCTCATTAGTATTCCATTGAATTAATTATTTTTTATTTTTCAAAATACAATTTAAATTGAAACACATAAAAATAGAATAAATGGGTTTGGAGGATTCCCGACAGGATGGGACAGAATGGAAAATTTTGCCATTCCTAATAATTTCAAAGATTGATGCTCTAAACTAGAAATCATTTCACACTTCAAAAATATTTGGAGATGCTCGTAGTCTCTATAGTTTCTTCCTCTTGAACATGCTATATAACCTATCGGCTATTTTTGTAACGAATTGTTGTAACGTCTAGGTTCTTATGGAGTTTTGCGATAAGGGTATTTTACACGTTTATCGTAACTTATAAATTTGATATGTATATATTTGTAAATTGGGTAAATTTCTACTTAATTTAGTATAAATTTTATCATTATGAGTAAAACCTAGACTTGGAGGTGCGTAGAGTAAAAATGATAGTTTTGAGCTTTATTGAAGTTGGTTTAAAGAAAATGAAAACGAACCCCCCATGACATGAGATTGATAGGAAGCATTAAGAGATCAATCGGAGGAAATTTAGGAGTTTCAAAAGTGAAATTCAAGTTATGGAAAGTTGGGAACTGGTTACACACTTTCAAAACTTGAGGAGAACCAACGATAGATGATTATGGGAAGCTTGAGGATCCACATGAACGCTTTTTGAAAGTTTCGGGGATCAATATTGAAGATTTGGACAAAAAAGATCAAAATCGTACAAGAAACTTGAAGGAGGGACCAAAATGCAATAAAGTTGAAAGTTGCAGTAGTGTGATCACGATTTGCAAACCCGATCTATCCAAGGTCGAAGTGGAGCCCTAGTTGAGGGGATAAAATAACGAGATGGAAGGAGATGTAAGAAAATAGAGAACCAAACACAAGGGTTGTGTGATGTATTTGAATACCTTTTTGTGCTTTCTTCTTCTATGGTATGTAACTAAATCATTAGTTTGGGCGAACGATGTAACATATATTTAAACTTTTAGTCATTGTTTGGTGGAAATTAAAATCAATTTTTAGCAGATTTTGATAAAAGTTAAAGAAATATGTGGTTGAAAAATTGTGAGTCCTATGAATATGTAGATAAAATTAATTGTCGACTTTATTTTTGATAAAAATCTAGATTATAAATTCTATCGAATAGGGGCTTAGTGTCAATTCTCAAGATTTATGTAGTTAATTATTTATGTATTGATTTTACTTTGTTTTAATGCTTGAATTATTTGATCAATCATTCATGATCTGTGAATTGTAACAAATCGAGAGGTGAGTTCTAAATTTAGGTCGTATAGTAAAATTTAATAAATTAATAAAAGGTAGAGATACACGTTTACTACTGTTGTGGCCTTTGATTGAATTTTTAGGTGATTCAATGGATTTAATTAATGCTTATTCCAATTCACAATTCAAATAGTGAATTGGCTCATCTAAGATTGATTTAAACTCGAGAGATGTAAATTGATTTAATTAGTGAATTCGATTAAGTAAAACATTAAGAATTGAATTTGAGAGGCGAGATTAGAGGTGATAATAATTTCATCATAATCTAAAGAAAACACTTCCGTTTAATTGCTCTCACTTTTCACTTTTCTTATAGTTTTGTATTCGTCAAGAGGTATATAGTTATTTAAATCGACATTAGACAGTAATACACTTACCATTGAATAAACAAAAACTAGCACTCTTAATGCCTGTTTGGTACAACTCAAATTGGATTAAAATTGAAAATATAACTGTTATTGAGTTTCACTCGTCAAATAAAAGTCAACGATAACAACTAATTTTTTAATTTTAATTCGATTTAATATCTATCAAACACTCTCTTAATAAAATTATGCAACAAATTGAAAATCCAAATCGGAGTAAAAGCATTCATGTGATGGGATGTTATTTTTCTTCCACGTCAATAATTTGTCTGCCCAAAAACATTATAAAATGCAATCGGATCTTGACAATTTGTCTGCCCAAAAACATTATAAAATGCAATCGGATCGCACATAATTGCTAATAACATTATTTTTGACAATCAATGATATATTTTCCACCACACACTTGTCAGCCAACTCTTTTGCTCTTTGTACAATCAAACCTGAACTGATAATGGGCTGTAAGCAAAAATCGCTAAACCGAAAAATCGAATCGAAACCACAAATTAGAAACCGTCGGTTTGGTGCCACGTGGACCCGTCAACGAAATAGTTTTGAACATTAGGTTTGAGAATTTTAATTGCGGTTTAAAACCAAACCGGACCGATAAAAAAAAATATAAAATTAAAAAACAAATATGTAAAATTCAATAGTTTTGTCTTTGTGTATATTTTTGTCAATTTATAATTTTATATTACATATATATTATTANTGTGTATTTTTTTCAATTTATAATTTTATATTACATATATATTATTATTACCAAATAATCCTAATTTATATCTAAAATTTTAAGACTAATCTAATTTATCAAAAACCATTTTCCTCTTCAAAATTCAAATTCCTACCGTTGTTTCTGAGTCTGCATTCTCAACTGGAGGTCGGACATTTGATTCATTTAGGAGTTTATTAGGTGCAATGATGGTTGAGTCTTGTATATGCGAAAAGAATTGGTTGCAAATTAAGGGCTCGTTTGGTAGAGATTAAAACCAGATTAAAATTAAAAAATTAGCCGTTATTGTTGACTTCTATTAGACGAGTGAGACCTAATAA
>CAIGRS010121842.1:0-10203 GCA_903798395.1 Fraxinus floribunda
AGAATGTCATCAACCTGAAAACCAAAATTCAGAAGAAAAAGATAAACTTTTGTACCAGAGAAAGTATATATAATGATCATGTACGATACAAACAGCAAATAATAGGACCATTAACTATCTAAAATTAACACCAGCAGGGCACTTGGCACAGTTCATCCTGTGCATTTATCCTCACAACAGTTGCCGTGGTCTTTTACTTTCGGTGAAATTTTTTGGGCTGTGGTGCTTACACCCTCGAATAAAAGAAATAAAAGGGGGGTCTAATACCAAAAATTTAGGTTGCATCCCTCAACAGTTGATTCTACAAACTTGGTGTATTTTGAATTGATATTAGTGCAATCAATTGAGACTCCCTTACTTATCCTTTTTAAGAGAAGTTGTAATGAGATGATTGTATATAGGATCAATTATATTTTGAGGACACAAACTGAGCACCATTAAACATGTTATGAAAGAGGAAACAAAGTACAATCAAAACTTTAAAGTTTAAACACGTCTTCCTGCAGAGACGAATATTTATAATAAAACAGCTCTGTTCAATCTTTGTTTACTTCATGAACTGCATGCAGGTCCGTCTTTGCAGCTAGTTTGGTTGAAACATAATGGTCATAATTATTCGACGAGGGTTACTGTTATTCGTACCTACAAGGGAAATTTTTAGACATCGAATTCACCAAGAGGATTACATCATGTAATCACGGGTTAATGCTCCAAGGTCACTAATCCACAGCCTGGATAAGGATGTAGTCTCATGATGCACTGTCATCAGTACTTGTAATAATTTTATCCAACTATCTCTGATCCATTGCCCTGTGGGCAATGGACAGTGTTTACCGAAGATGCAAAAAATTAGGAAGTAATTGCCATTATTGTAGATTAAACTCTGAAAAAACATTTTTTTTTCCAATAATAGACATCTCCAACCATAAAATTTAAATTATACACCTACTACATCTATAACAAGATAAAAGTACAATGCTCATGTCACATAATTGTCCAGCGCCTCATCTTAATAATACAGCAATATTTCGTCTTTTGTATGTTATAAAGAAAGGATACCCCTATGTTCTCTAAATTTTTCAAAAAAAGGGAAGTTGTCAATCATGTGGCATAAAATGCAGTGGTTTTGTCCTGTAAAGCACGTAGCGTCGACGTCTCGGTATCCAACACGTATTGGACACCGGTACGTCTCCAATACATCGTCGACGTGTGTCGGAGACGAAGAAATGCAGATGGCGGAATGAAAATGGTAAAACACAGATGATTTGAAGAAATGCATACGGTGACTGTGAAGAAGAAATGTGAAACAGAGGAAGAAAACAAGAAAAGAGGAAATGAAAAGACGTGACTGCTAAGGAAGAAAACCAATGTAAACGTAAACCAATGAAGATTCGAAGAATCTGTGAAATTTTCAATTCAAATTGTTTGGCCCAATAACATTAAATGCACTGTAAAATTTCTTTTTGCAGAATATATTTTACTCTTTTTGCATCTTTATCCTTTAACAAAGCAACATGTAAAATTTTATGTAGATTAATTGTTTTACCTTACCACGTAAAATTCAAGTTTGATTTATATTTATTATTTAATTATTTATATATATGATGCAATAAATATAATTTTTTTTTATTATTTTAGACTTTGAAATTAAAAAGGTTGTCTTGTCACAAGAGAATATCATTCATTGAGAAAGAAGAAATATAAGCTTGTCCACTTAGACTTGCTAACTCTAGGACTTACGGAGTAACATTATAAATGCCAGATAGAGGGTCTGGGGGTACATTTAAGTCTTATACTCCCCCAAATTCCTACCTCATTAAAGTCAAACGAAGTTGGCCTTTTCAACTTTTCAGTGTCCTAAACACAAACTTCAAGTTTAAATTATGAGCGCAGCATCTAGCATGACATTCTTATTAATAATGCGATCAAAACAAACACACCTCGGCAAACAAACAATCACTTCGTGGCATATCCAGTAATAAATCTTGAAAATGTTTTAAAATTCGCAAAACTATTTAACCTTGTACAGACTAATGAGAGAACAGGTCATATTGTCGGGAGAAAAAAAATAAGGATATAACTTACCAAGAACTTAATATTGATGAATTCAGCACGATCGGCAAGGCTTCGAGCAAGATCTATTGCTCCTTCACTATAATCCGTTCCAGTGAGATCAGAGAACCTTAGATGCAGAAGTACCACAATTAGTTCTTCAGAAGTTTCAGAATTTTAATTGTATAAAAGATCGAGACTAAATTTTACATGCCATAACATTAAATACTAAAAAAAAAACATACACACACAGAGATCAGCAAGAATAGCCTGCGATGATCATAAAACAACATTTTCAGTAAACAAAATATCTCGTCCCTATTTACTTTTGTGAAGAGCATAGCATAGAACATCATCAAACAACATTTCGTAAGCTGTTCGAAGTCACAGGAGAAGTGATATATTCATGATACAAATTAACAGACTACCTATACCTAAATTTAGACAAAATTTTTAAGGCAGTTCCAACAATAGAAAAGAATTTTCAGGCTCCCAAGCCTTAAGAAAAACATTTAAGATCATATAATGAATTCCAAACAGCATTCGAATCAACTTCTAAAAATTTCGAAGCACATAGTGATGTGCACTTCAAACATAGGCCGAGTACCAATAACTTTTAAAAATTTCGAAGCACCTAGTTTCTTCATTCGTGCATCTTTTTGGCCGTTATCATGACCATGTAACAAATAGTCCCCAGCATGTTAATAACCATAAAGATAGTATCCTTGAAGGTACATGTAGACGCTCTCTCTCCCTCTTTCTTGTTTAAGCAATGGTCTGTATTAAATAGGTCTGTACAAAAGCACACTATGCATCAACCGTGCCTCACTTTCCATATCAAGTTGTCACAAGCGTTGGCCAAACTGAGAAGTTGGAGCTCTTTCTCCTACACTTGCCAATGCTATTTATATTATAAAACCACGCTCATATTACGGGATAGTGGCATTTTGCACGTGAATGTACATTCACTTCTTATTCTGTCCTTCCATGTTCTAGTTTATGGAGCCAGTCTCGTGTCGGGACGCTGATAATACATCTCCACGAGTTTCCAACCAAAAAATTGCCTCCAGCTATAAGTATCTAAATCGTCTCTTATAGCACTTACCTCAAAATGCTATATTTGCTAGTGATTTACCCACTTTTAAGAGCGCCATTTCGCTTTTGGGATGTTTTAAGATTTCCAGGATGATAGACAAAAATGTGAGAAAATCACAAAAATTTATAAGCACAGAAGCATACAACTGATGATGGTGGAAAGAAGGAGAAACAAACTAAACTGAAAATATATAATGAGATGCCATCAAGACAACAGGAACATGTGAAAAAACTTAAATGGACATGGACACCAACACGAGGGATTTATCCTTCCATATTCCGACTTTAGAAAGAAAAGAAACTTCCCCATCAAATCGGCTATTATTCTCCAAAATAAATGTCCTATTCTGCGTTCTAACAGGCATTGTAGGTATTGAAACTCAATCATTGTTCACCAAAAACGAATATAAGGAATCACATCATAACAAATATCCAATAGTGGCTGCATAACTTTGCAAAATTACCATTAGAAATGATATCCAAAAAAAAAAAGGTTATGCATAACCCATCTGTAGCTATTACAAAGTAATTTGTTCTTTTATAATTTAATAAAGCAGAGGAATATACATATTTAAGGTAGGAGTCTCTTCTTGCATCAAATTTTCCTATTCCCGCCATATCTGAATTTTTTTCTAAGGTGCACTTTATAAAAGTTTCTTGAGGTGATCATAAAAATAATGCTACAGACAAATGATGCACCAAAGAAGAAAGACACAACATGCCGAGCTGACGACTTTCAATTTAAAGTAAATAAAAAAAAATTCTAGGTATCTTCAAGAACGAGTAATTGCTGCAGAACATAAAGAAATTATCCCTACCCCTGCTTTGCAAACTCCTGAAGAAGCAAACCATTACCAGTCCCAACGTCCAGCACACTCCAGTTAGACAACTCCTTTTCAGGCTCTCCAGCAGACAAATTATTTGCATTATCTACATGATTTGGCAAGTGACGTTGAGATATTCCAATGCACAAGTTTTTGGTCCAAGAAGCAACAATTTCCATCACATCAGCTCCAAACCTACAGAATGGAAAAGATACAGTACATTGCATTAAGTATAGCTCCAAAAATACAGTTTCACATATTTTTTTCCCGTGCAAGGCAAAAAGAGGAGAAAAGAGGAAGGGGGTTTTATTGTTATTTGAATTATTGCGGTAACCTTCTCCCCCAATTCTTGTTTTGGTGGTTTTTTTCCAGGCTAAGAATGCAGGATGTCATGTATTTGTGAGTATACTGACACATCCAGTTTAAGAGCAAAGTTAGTATTAAATAATAACTATCAGATGATCAAAAGAAATATAGCAGAAATCATCAAGAAGTAGATCATGGAAACATGGATATGACATGGATTCCCCAATAATTGCCTGAATACAGGATGAGTCTAAGAGCCATAGAACAAATATAAGCAAATACTCGAGTTTGTTAAGAGCAGCAAGATTCTGATATATCTTGTCGGTGACCCTAAGATAGCCCCCCGTCTGAAGTCACCAGTAACCCACATGGGGGCATGTGAAAAATAATTGCCCTCACATGTCCATGCTGGCGCTGTAATGACCGAACACTTTGCCATCCCCCAACCCCAAGAGAAATTAGCAAGAGTGGAACTTGCTCGAGTACTACTGAAGATTATGGAGCCCAACTCCTAGAAAAATCCATCTGCTTCTTACAGATGGTGAAAAAGTTTTGAATTTGTATATGATCCACACAAGGATAAGGTGAAGTAAAAAACATGCATATACTTATTCTCTTTTATACCGATTCATTGAAATACTATTTTGGGCTAGGCCTAATAGATATAGGAGAACATATTCAAGCAAAGTTGCCAAACATCCCGTGCTAACTACTCCCCAAAAAATGTCTACAGTTGCAACCATTTTCTATTTTTTACAATTCCAATGAGAAGAGCGTGAAGTGTATCTCAGTCAAGTTGAAAGATAATGACCAAAGGTGAACATTTAATAACTTACAAAATTATGGCAACACTTACCAAACTTCACCAGCATGACCATGCTCCCGAAAATTCGCCAACTCATCTGCATATGTGGCATCCCAATAACTCTGAAAACCCAGCAATGATGAAACCGCTTCAGCATCTGGCTCCTCCTTGTCAGAACTGCTCGTTGCAATAAGGAAATTTCACAAATTGTGGATAACTGCCTATAGCTCAAATTTCGGCAACAATGATTCCTTTTAACAAATAGTATTTTATTTTATTAGTGTTTTGATCAAAGGGCATCACATCCGAATGCAAGTAATCAATATTTTTGGTTCATTATAAAAACTTCTCTCTTCTGTCTATCGTGTGAATTAAGGCCATCATTAAAAATTTCATTCTCATTCTTCTACTCATTTTCAACCACACATTCTTCAATAAAATAATATTTTTCATCACATCAATAACTTTTCCTTCTTTTTCAACCACACATTCTCCATCAATTTACTATTCCAAAATTCATTCTTCCAAAATAATATCTATCAAACACACTCTAAAATAGCAAATTGTTTACAAAAAAGTATTAAACTTCATCCGTATTAAATTGGTATACTGTAACAACTAATCGAATCATAATTCCCACCTATGCAAATTATGCATTAAAAATTAATAAAACACATAGTATAAAATAAAGTAAAATCAAGTCCATAGATTACATCGACCTGATTTAGTTATGAAGGGTCCATTTTCTTCTGAAAATATAATACTTTATCCGAATCAAAATCGTTGTGGTGATATGAACTCAATTAATCACCTATTCGAAATATGCATTTAAAATTAACGAAATACATAGGACAAATAAAGTAAAATCAACTCCACAAATTACATTGACCATCGTTAATTACGAGGTGGCCATTCTCTTCCGCACTCTTCTCATAAACGAACATTAATTTCCTAAAGGAAAAAACCATGAAGTTCGGAGGATTAGTGAAATGACAGAGAGGACCTGTATTCGGAGGGGGCACGATAGGCGGCAACGGAGAGGGCTTCGGTGGCATCAGCGTGGCGCTGCTCGTCATCGAGAGTACTGCCGTACTCGCTCTTAATGGACCAGGAGTCTGCCGTCACGGACCGATCGTCGTCGGAGATCAGATCTACGGCGGCCACCTGCCGCGTCGCCTGCGAGACGTCTGCATCCTCCGGCGGCAACCTGATTCCGGCCATGCCAACAATCTAGTATTGAGTGCGACAGAAAAAAATCCTGAGAAATGTGGAGGGAAGAAAAATTGGGGGTTTATTAAATATGCAAGAAAAAGCCGGACAGGGTCAACGAGGGGCTGAATTTCCAGGTACTGATTTGGAAAATGACTATCGAGGAGATGACGAGGACTAGGAGCGTAAATCAGATATTCCTTTGAAAAATCAGATATTTTTTTTTCTTTAAAAGAATATGTCATTATCCATCACATTAACATTTAAATTTAAATTTTCTATTTCTTGTGTGTACCTCAATAACGACTATATTTTTCATTCTCATTTTCAAAAATATTGGCTCAAACAGGAGTTAAATGCTCTTATTTTCTAGATCTTATTTTTTCCTTCAACTTATTTTTAATCGCACAATTTATAAAATTCAGAATTTTAACGATTTTTAAACCATACGATTTTATCAAATCTACTAAAATATAATTTTTAACTTAAACCAACCAAGATATTAATATCGATTTATTTTTAATAAATATCAACTTGATTCTTACATTAAGGATGTTTTTGAGTCATATTATTTTGAAAGAATATATTCTGAAATAGTAAATTGATAGAGAATGTGTGGTTGAAAAAGAAGGAAAAATTATTGGTGTGATGAAAAATATTATTTTATTGAAGAATGGGTGGTTGAAAATGAGTAAAAGAATGAAAATGAAAATTTTAATGTGTACCAAACAGAGGCTAATTATATTTTAGTCGCACTTGTCATCCTTCTAAGTTTATTTTTCATTTACTTTTGTCTTTACAGATTACCTCGTTTTTATGTCTATATAAATTATGAGGAGACGAAATGTGCTACCTATAAAGGCAAAGTCGGAAAAAAAAAATTGTTACAAAGAGAAACGAGATTAGAATTTGGGATAATAGTCCAAATGATCACTGAACTTTGCAAAAAGTTCACGGGGGATTACTGAACTTTGAAAATCACTTCATTCACCACAAAAGTTTACATTTTGTAACCCCATGTGCTTATGACCCGTCCAAAAATTGATGGAATGCATACGTGGCTCCATACGTGGTTTGATGCGTTAATTGGTGGGTGTCAAGTCAAGTAAGTGCACGTGAACTTATTTTTTTAAAGAAAAACAAGATTTTTCTTTTTAAAAAAATCTGAAATGAATTTAACCGGAATTTCTCCACATTTCTCGTCTCTCCCTCTCACAGCACACAGAAGAAAATCCCTAAATTTCCCAACCTCCACCTCTCGAAGAACCCTAAAACCCAAATCCCAAATCGGAACTCCAGCCCTGCAAACCGCAATTTCAGCTGAACGTGCTTCCATCCCACCTCCAGGAACACATAATCGTCCAATTCGAGGTCTGCTAGACCAAAAATCTTCATGTTCACCATCCTTATTTTGCGCAAATATGGCGTCTTCCTCGGATACAAACCGTCGCATGTGTTATTGCGGAAAGTTATCTGTTATCAAGACGTTGTGAACGGACGATAATCCGGGAAGACGATTTTGGAGATCAAGAATTTGGAGAAAGCAGCCCCTAATACAGCCTTAATGGAGTTGATTTTTTCGAGGGGCTGGAATGCAGCCACTCTTGGGAAGTTTTTGTAATGTTTAAGGGGATTTTTGTGGGTTCATATGGTATTCTTTTGAAGCAATGCTTTGAAGTATAGGCATCCAAGTTTCTGTAATATTGGTATAGTGAAATGATGTAGTTTCTGTAAATACTGGACATTTAAAGAAGTGATTTTGTGTACTGGAGCACTTTCTTAATCAAGTTTCTATGAATGCTGGATATATTTGTGCATTTTCTTATTTCCCTCTTTTCAATGGTTTGCTTGTAGGAGTTCCAATTTGGGATTTGGGTTTTAGGGTTCTTCGGGAGGAGGTTGTTGAGGAATTTGGGGATTTCCTTGTGTGGTGTGTTGTGAGAGAGAGACGTGAAAGGTTGAGGAATTTGAGGGTAAAAGAAAAATGATCATGTTACAAGTACCTAATCATTTACATAATACATACATCTATCGGCAGTCTACAATTTTTGACTTTTCCACACTTTACATCCGCGACCAGATTTCTGCCACGTGGGCCTATGTAATCCATTATGTACATGGATTATGTACATAGAGAATTATCCGAAGAAAAATGCTATTTGTACGTTAAGAATTGTGCACACACCCCTCATATGAAAGTGGGACCCACTTATAAAAAAAAAAATTTATTCAAGTGGATCTCACTCTCATGTGAGAGGGGTGTACACTCTTATGTATATTTTGATGTACTGATAGCAAAATCGAGCATAAAACCATTTCAAATTTTTCCCTCTCATTTTTTTTGAAGTGTTTTACTTAAAAAATAAAAATAAAAATCCACATGTGCAGCACGTACTTGACTTGGCATTTACCAGCTGACACATCAAGCCATGGATGTAGCAACGTCATCAACCACATATGCATTCCGTCAATGTTTAAATGGGCCGTGAGCTCACTGATGAATGGGGTTATCAAACGCAAAGTTCAATAATAAACGTGGTTATAAAACACAGTCCAATGACGAGTGAGGAGATTTTTTATGTTCGATGACCTCTTCAGAACTTTTTGCAAAGTTTAGTGACCATTTGGACTATTATCTCGTTAGGATTTTGAATTGATTGATAAATCAAAAAAGAAAATAAGTTTATATTTTTTAATTTTAAAAATTTATGAATTTCCCAATTTGGAAAGCATCGTTTGGTTGGTCCATATTTTTATTTCCTTTAGTTTTCTCAAACTGGATCAAAGTCTCTTAATCTTGGTTTACAAATATATTTTTCTATAAAATTAATATTTTTATTTTTTATTTTTCACAATCCATGTTGAGATCAATGGAGAAAAGTTGGTACTTATTTCTTAAGACGTGTCGAGATTCTTGACAGAATCAACAAAATAAAGGAACAGAATTTTAAAAATTACAAAAATGAAGTTGTTTGTGTAAATTCTAAACTCTTAAGTCTTAAACGAATGAAAATAATAAAAGAACGCGGTCAATAGGTGACACACACATAAGGGTTCGACCTTACCTCGGGTCCATCAACTCTACCTTTTGAAGGTGATGAAGATGGTGATTCTGATGATATACCACAAGTTCCACACCTACCTCACGATGTTCCTGCCTTTAGTGCTCCTTGCTCTTCGTCTGGTGGATTCACATTTATTGAGGATCACTACAACCTCCTCAATGGTCGTATTGATTCTCTTACATCTTCAGTGGATGGACTTGGCAGGATGCTTAGGGAGTTGCAGGTCGAGCAGGACACTATTTGGGCTCAACAGGATGCCATCCAAGCATAGCAGGCGGACATGCAAGCTTAGCAGAACGCCTTCTACGCTCACTTCTATAGACTTTTTCCTCCATTGCCTCCTCCAGAGAAGTAGATCTCGTTTTTTGTTGCTACTATAGATTGTCTTTATATTTTTTTTATGATTTATCTACAATCTTTATGTTATGACTTATTTTGTTTTAGACAACTTTATCTATGGTTATCTTCTTTTATGATTAATGGTATGGTTATTTTGCTCTATGTTTTGCCTTATGCTTTTTGTTTGTGTCAAAAGAGGGAATGTAAAGTGAGATGATTATGCATAATTTGTTTATGATAATATAATATGAAGAAGAGGGAAAAAGAGAAAGAAAGAGATAAACACATACTTTGAATACATGGTTATCAATTTGCAAAAGATAGGGGGAATACAAATTGCATGATAAATAATTAATCATATTCTGTTCTGCAAGTCATCTTGTTTATTATAATAAAAAAGGGAGAAATTGTTGACCTATGGTTGATTTCATCCTTAATATTTTGATTATAACAAACAAGATTAATATTGTTTCTAAGAATTGATTTTGAATTATGATAGTTCAATATT
>CAIGRS010121939.1:0-11825 GCA_903798395.1 Fraxinus floribunda
CTCTCTTTGTTTTGTTCATAGATTTAACTGTTAAAATTACAGGAAGAGGAAGATGGTTAATTCACAATAATAGAAGGGTAGAAACGATACTACGGTAGAATAAGATATTTGGGTAAAATTTAGGTTAATTTGATTATGTTGACCTTGGTTGGAAATTAAAAATATTAAAATCATATTTTGGATTTGGACTAAATTAATTAGTTAGCAATTTATTTTAAAAAATAAAATAATTTGACTTATTTAAGATAAAAAATTAGGGAGATTCGGTTCTTGCTCTAGAACAGAAAATCGAATCAAACCCGTCGTTTCTCGATTTAGATACATGTTCGGGTATTTAACTTAAGAAGGATTGCTCGGTATAAAGAATTGCCAAGTACTTGGGAAAAATCAATTTGCATGCATGAGCACGAGACATGTAAAAATATAGATAAAGATAATTATATATAATTATAAACTGATTCCTTTAATATTTAGAGCATGTTTGGTAGAGATTAAAATCGAATTAAAATTGAAAAATTAGTCGTTATTGTTGACTTTTATTAGATGAGTAAGATTCAATGACGACTATATTTTCAATTTTAATTGCTTTTAATACTTCAATTTTGAAATAAAGTTCCTTCCTAAATAAGCTTTAAAATCGTCTTTTCTTTAGCTTCTGTTGGGTGCCATGTTTATTTATGTTGTAGTAGCAAACACAATAGCCATCTTATATCTCATACATACAGCTTGGATTATAACCCCCTTCTGTAAATATTCATTTTTGACTAATACAATTAAAAACCCATTACCCTAATTGACTAATTAGTCAAACAGATCTATAATGACAATCACTTTTGATGTCAATACAAAAGATTACAGTAACGGATCCAAAATCGGATTATAAGCCGATCCATCCCTGCAAAAGAACGTCATAGAATATACAATCCACATCTTCGGGTTAAATGCGCAAACAATATATGAACTTTAAAGGATGTACCAAAATTATATGTGAACTCAGCTTTATATCAAAATCATACACGAACTCAAAAATTTATATTCTATCCATACATTAATTAACTTCCGTAAGTCAAAACTAATAGATTAATCCATGTGGCAATATGGAGTGCTTGACGTGGTAGACACTTGACAAGTTAATTACGTGAATGGTACATAAGCTATACTCCCCATATGAAAATTGTTGCGGAAGCTCAATCTAAGGATCTTCAAAACGGTGTTTTAGGGACTCAGGTTCACGTTACTTTTCTATACCAAACAACTAATCTAAGTGGATCTAACCCACAACCAATATATTCACCTCGTTGCTTCTCAATCTCACCCACAAAGGATAAGATAACTGTGATTATTTGTAGCCACAAAAGCAAGAAGAAAGACCAATGAAAGAGATACAAAATGGAGATCAAAGATGAAAGAAAAATTCACCGATTTTTGGCTAAGTAATCGGATTTTTCTCTCCACAATGCACACATGTTTTTCTCTCTCGATAGGGCAGCTGTGTTTTCTCCTTTCACACACAAATCATACACTAAACGGTCAGGACAAAGACAACATATATAGAGCTTGTTTGGTTTAGATTTTTTGGAGGAAGAATTGNGAAAAAGAAGAAAAAAGTATTGATATGATGTAAAATATTATTTTATTGAAGAATGTGTGGTTAAAAAATGAGAATTGATTTACTGTAGAATTGTAAAATCCAAACCAAACAGGCCCATATATATATGTTAGGTTAGACTTTATTTGGACCAATAAATGATTAAATGGGCGATGATTCAAAGCCATCCAAGAAGTAATATATATGGACCGTGAGCAACAGTAATTCTTTAAGCTACTTCCAACAGCTCACGTTGTTTTCGAGTCAAGCCTTTGGACTTGGTTGTTAGTACCAATTTAGTCCAACGTTTATATCATAGCTCCAGATTCATTGGATATCAAAATCCAACAAAAATTATACACGAACTTCATGCTTTATATCAAAAACATGCATGAGCTCAATTTTGTATGGAAATTGTTACGGATCTGAGTTAGGCTCGCCACCTTATCAGCCATGTGTCGACAGGGATTGCCCCACACCATGCCACGTGTCAGTCGAGGTGATTGCGCATGGGACGAACTGACTGCATAAGCCGAAGTGATCACTCTAGGGACAAACTGGCCACACGCTAACAAAGGAACAGAACTCATCCGCGATATCTCGCAGATGCAAAGGCCCGTACTCCACTTCTACGACCCCTCTCCTGCCTCGCCTCGCCCCAACAAAGATCTCTCATACAAAGATCTCCCCAAAGTCAAATCCTTGATTAATGGGACGTGTGGCAGGACCCAAACGGTCAAATTCAGCTGCTTTTGTCAGAAACATTCAATACAAGCCAACCTATAGAAAGACAGATTGACACCTAGAATGGGACGAGCCCTAAGGATCTCATAACGCGTGTCTCCTCATCCGACAGCTCTCATCTTCCCATCATTGGTATAAATACACCCTGCTTGTGCCTGAAAAAGGATTCGAATCTCGTTTTTTCTACTCCAACTGTAGCGCAAGCTTGTGCAAATTTGGTATCATTTTTCTTTCGCCCCACACATTAGCATATTTTCCATTATGTACCCTCTCTCCGACGAGTATTCCACCGTTGGTGGACTATTTTCCGATTAAACATAAACTGACTTGACCGTCGGAGTGCTCGCGACCGCTCCCAACCCCTTCGGGAGAGACCACGGGTGGCTAACGCACTGCTACATGTGCAGGGAAGAGTTGACTTGAAGACTTCTTTTATTGGCCACGTCGGAGCCATTTTTCGAGGTCAACAGAAATCATTCTTAGATTCACAAGTTTGTGTTTCATTCATACATAATTAACTTTTGTTTGTCAAAACTCTCGGAATGATTCACCGACGAAGTTCCTACATAGAAATGAAATGGCATGACGGACCACCAAACCACATCATTTAAATTGCATTTTTAGGGGATTTAAATCGTTTTTAATTCCAAAAGAACACAACATGCTCTGATGAGATTGGTGGAACATTTTCTTTTATTTCATTTAACCATATTAATTTCATATCAATTTCTTTCCAAATTGCAAGCAACAAACGAGAGTTCAATAACAGAGTTCAACAAATTGCTCAAAATTGACCCATCTGAGAGCGTACGCTGTGATGTATTTCCTGATCATTAGCATATGAATGATTATTGTAACATTTATTCAACTTTTTGTGATGTTAAACATATTTTCCAATCTTTAAGTTTGTCTTAAATATAATATTCTATCATTCAAGAAAATATATAACTATTTTTTTATTTGATTAGCTATTTATGGAATTAACTTTATAATGCTCAATAAACTCCAAAAGGTTAGATTCAAAAAATATTACCTCAAAATGCTTCAATGGAATGAGAAACTTACTTCTTCTATTACTAACTAATCCTCATATTTGCAATTTGAGAATAGAAGAAAATGTTCCCTCAATCTCTTCGAAGCATTTTGTGTTCTTTCGAAATTAAACGTGATTTAAATTCACGAAAATGCAATTTAGTGTCACCCATTTTAATGGGAATAGAAATTTTGGAATAGTAATTGATGGGAGAATATGTGGTGAAAAAAATGATGAAATTTTTTAGATTTGTGTATAATATTATTTTATTTGAAGAATGTGTGGTTAAAATGAAGAAAGAAAAAAAATGAAAAATAGAATGAGTGCCAAACAGGGTCTTAAATGCCTTGGTTTGGTAATGTCGAGCCCGCCGCACCAGTTCGTGTAGGCTCTCCATTTACCATGTGGATTGTTCAATTAATTTTAAAAGACAAAAGTTAATTCATGTTTTGCAAATTTGTGAGTTTATGTATGATTTTCATAAATAAATTCATTTATAATTTGATATATAGGGTAAAGTTCATGTACTATTCCAATAATTAACTTATCAAGTGTGTGTCATGTCATTGCCACGTATGCTCTTTGTTTGCCAAGTGAATTATTCCATTAATTTTGACTAGCATAAGTTAATCCATATATGGATAAGTACAAATTTACGTGTTCACGTATGATTTTAATACATGTGTAACACTCGATATTCTTCTTGTCGTTATCACAATCAGAGATATCAAGTAATAAAGAACAAACATTTAAAACAAGATACACAATGCCTGTTTAGTTAAGGTAAAAAAAATTAATTATAAGTAATTAATGAGTAAATTTTAAAAGAAATAATTCTTTTTCTGATTAAGATAGCTGGAAATTAATAAATTTCTTATTTATAAAATAATATCTACCTTAAAGTCACTTTTTTTTCAAACAAGGTTCTGTCATGTCTAAACAGAAGACACAAACCAAAGAAATTACTATGTGAATAGATTCCTGAACCCCACAAGCTCCCCTCCAACCCAACTATTTCTATCTAAACAAAACTATTTTAGATTTCAAGCTTACTTTCTTGAGGAATAGGCGGGATTTATGTGTCCAGTTGATGTCCTAGCTAGGCCAATCAACTTATAGTCACTTTTCTCATTATTCAATGTCTAATCCTAACATAATCCCACTAACTAATTATCACTATTTTTTGTTCTCAAAGTAATATGGTTTCAAGTTCTTTTTTCTCTTTAATTATATCAATATCATTTTAATTATATCGTTTTGGATTTATATAAGTTTAATCTGAGGAGGACGGTGAAGATGGATATAAAGAGCCGACAAAACTTATGATTATTCACGATATGACACAACATATGACGATGGAACAAGAGATTTAACATTAGTTACTTTTTTACTATAGCTACTAGTTTCTTGAAGTGATCAACATTTTCTTATTGTAAATTCCATTTGTTAGAAGTTAAGCCAGATATCTCTCTCTCTCTCTCTTAAGTTTTCTTTAATCATGTGCTTTAATCTTTGTCATTATTGTTCGGTCTAAAATTCAAGAAATGTGAAGATAATTTTTGTTCCTAAGAGTTAAAGTGGTTACACATCACCCACTATAGCATTTTGTGATTGATGATAGTTAAATCATAGGACAATGTGACCCCCCCAAATTGTCTTTCTGGCTTGCAACTTTCTAATTGTTATTATTATTATTATAAGAATCTTCAACCTTCACATGTTTCATTTTCAAAATTGCCATCCTCCTTGCGTCTTTTCAAAATAAAATTTGTCCATTTAGTTACTATTTACTACGTATTCCCCACGCACGCGCGCGCACACAAATTTCAAATAGTTGATTTTTAAATTTATCACATACTAGCACATTCAGTATTTGTGTCATTTAACGAATATATATTAAGTCCGTGTTTGATTTTGTTAGTACTAAATTTAGATGAAATTTGATGATATATGAAGTTAAAAAGTTGATAAAAATTGTAGATTACTTATCATGATTAAAACTAATTATGGAGTTTGATTTGAAATTTTATCAACCTTTTTAATCAAATCAAACATAGGCTAATTCTGATGTGATAGGATGATGACACTATACTCATAGCTTTTATAGCAAGAAATTTCGCACACCATAGTTTGATAGGTACAAGAAGTTGCATTCATGATAATAATTCCTAAAAATTGTAATAGAACAATTTGAACCCAACATTAGCTAGCTAAAAGGGCATGTCAAACATATTACTAGGTGTCATTTCGGCTAGCCCATCGTTGTCAAACGGCCTGCTTACCTGGGTGGGTCGAGACTTACGGCAAGACAAATCAAGACAAGCTCGTCACTACATTTCTTTGTAGCCCGATTTGGCTCGTCTTAAGATGGATCGAGTTGCACTAGGACGAATGTATTATTGTTTTAAATTTATTTCATTAAAACATGGGGTAACAATCTATTAGGGCAGCAAATTCATATAGTTGCTCTTTTTCGTTGGAATTATTCTTGATGTACATAAAAATTGGTATATAGGGGTGTCCACACCATACAAAAAAATATGTAAACCAAGCACAACCCTTTTCATCACCGTTCTTAATTTTCTTACGTATTTAATACTCAACTTCATATTTGTCCTATTCGACACTCTTTGTTACCCCGTCACTCATTTTTGTCCACTCGAGTCATTTAAAACTAACAAAAATTACACGACGGACAAAATCTGACATGGACTAATTTCAAATGTTAAATTAGATAAGGCAGCCACCTGAAACAGAATACTACCAAATAACCAAGCGTAATTTTACATTTTGACAAACCAAAACAACATTTTTCCAAAACCTCGACCAAAAATCAGATTTAGGGACAAAAAGGCCTAAAACTAATAGTAGTCCTTGTAAGATTCGTATCCGCAGGTGTAAGGTCCATTAGTTTTGAAAGTAACTAATAGGGTAACAAATTGAAAGCTGAATGCTAAATGAATAAGGATATTAAGTTCGGGAACATAAAGGAGCAGTCATACAAGTTCGGCATCCAACCAGGTTTTCAAAATTTTGTTACACAAACAGGTTCAATGACAAGTATTTAAACAAATGCACGCTTGACATATTTTCATTGGTAGTAAAAAAGAATAAAGAAAAAAGATTGCCAACTAGGGGCTGCCATTTCAGCCCCTGGAAACAGTGCCCGAGGCTATTCAAACAGCTTTTTCCTTATTTTTTTATTAATTGTAGGTACGTTAGTGTCAAATGTGTCGATGTTGCCATCCCATTTTGACGCCACTATTAACATGTTTGACTAACATGAAAATGTGCTTAAAAGTAGCGCTTTAAGTACATTTTAATCTTAAAGTATAAACATTCTCTAGCTTATTATTCAAAAAAATTAGACAATATAATAAAAAAAAAAATTATTTCTTTCTTTCATCCCGTAAAGATAGACGTGTTTTTATTCTCACGCGGATTTAAAAAATGTAATTAATATAGTTGAAATTATACATTTTTCTTACATTTTTTCTAATATACTCTTACATTAAATAACGGTTTAAATAAAAGTAGTTCATATTTGTTGATAAGAGCACACATTAAATATGAACCTATAATTTGGGAAAGACGAAACAAGAAAGCAAGCCTAAATGGAGTATTTTGTTTTTGAGTGCTATATATTCTCTAATTTTTTATGTGTGATTAGTTCATTAGCTGCTTAATCATATAACAAACAAAAAGGTTAGGCCGCATTTGGTTTGTATTTCAATTTTGAGTTCATTTTCAATTTTCTATTTTGAGGTCTGTTTTAAGATTGCTAAAAACGTTTTTGGTTTATCATTTAAAAAAAAAAATCTCAAAACAAAGAAACTAGAAAAACACGTTTGATTTGAAAATCTATTTTATAACATTTTATTTAATGAAATTTGATTATTTAATAAAAATAGAAGAATTTAACATATTATTAAATAATATATAATCTTATTTTTTTTTCTCACTACAAAAGTAAAGTAAAAATAAATAATAAATTAAGTTCAAAGTATTGAAAATAAAAATAAAAATTAATGACGTGAATGAGAATATTTTTACATGTGTTTTTTCAAAAAATTTATTTTCTAAAATTATTAAATTATATAAAGTTTTTTTTTAAAGTTTTTAATTTTAAAATTATATAAAAATAAAATTTTATTTAAACGCTTGTTATTTATGCTTTGAGTGTCTTCAGAATATTTATGAAACACTAAAAATGTCAAAAATGTGTTTTGAGTTGTAAGTTACAAGTTTTTCTTTGTTTTCAAGAATGCATTTTCAGAAATAATAGATCAAATGCGTTTTAAGTGGGTGTTTGGTGGTAATTAAAATTAGATTTTTAGTAGACTGTGATAGAAGTTTTTGAAATGTGTGGTTGAAAAGCTGTGGGACTCATAAAAGATGTGGTTAATATTAATTGTTTGACTTTGACTTATATTAAAATCTGATTTCAGGGGTTTGTCAAAACTGAAAAAAGCAAACCAAATGAACCCTTAGTTGCTTAATCGCCATCTAAGTATGTGCGTGTATATATAGGTGAGTGTTTGCATCAGCTAGCATCTAAAGAAGCATAAATATAAAACTTATATATTGCTCCTAGTAAAAAGTAAAACTATATTTTTAGTAAATTTTCATAAAAGTTGATAAAATGTATGGTTAAAAAATTGTGGTCCCACGAAATGTGTGCCCTAAATTAATTGTTACTTTGATTTGAAATTTTAATTGGATTTTAATCCAAACCATATAGGAGCATCATTATATATATCCCAGCTGGGATCATACTCCTTGTTCATACTTTTTGCTGCTAGGAAGATCCTGAAGACAACCATGAAAAGAGGCGGAAGTGGTGGTGGGCAGAGTTCCCTGGGCTACCTATTTGGTTCTGAGGGGGAGAAGCCAAAAAACGAGGCACCGCCGCCTTCTCTAACGACTTACGCACCGCCTTATGGAATCGATATTAGCACTGATGAGAAACCACTGGGAAATCCGTCTCATTCTTCCCAAGACAAAACAAAGGCGATCTCCAGCGACTACATCAGAGTCCAGGGCCAGAATTCAGGAAATTTCATCACTGTATGTTATCAATTCACTCGTTCCATGTCTAGTACTAATATTGAACAGTAAAGCCTATCGAACTTTTTTTTTTCTTTTTTAATCGTATCTAGTATTTTTCAGTCGAGTATGATTAATTAACTTGCATCGTTATCTATAATCCAGGACCGTCCATCGACAAGGGTTAAGTCTGTGCCGGGTGGAGATTCATCTCTTGGCTACCTGTTTGGAGATAAGTAATGATAATATATGCACCGAAGTATATGCCTACCTGTTATATGTTATGAATAAGGGATCGTTATACGTAATTCTAGTCTTAGTACTTCTACTGTGATTTGAGACCCACCAGGGTATGTATATGTAGTATATATATGTGTGTGTATGTTCAGGTTAGGGTTTGTAGGGTTCGCAGTATGTGTGATTTACCACCTAAATGAGGGAAAAGCACTTCTGTAATTGATCTGTTTTCATAATGAAGTCTGTTAAATTATTATTATGATTTCCTCTTATAACTATCAGTCTTTTCCGCATTTGGCAAGCAACAGTAGTAAAATAAGGCTTCCCAAATCTGGTGCATTATGCCTTGAAATAATTTGGCCATTTGCATTCTGATCCTGATGTTATGCACTCTCGGATCCCTCCCACTATGCTAAATTTACACTATATGATGCTTAAATATGAAAACAGTAACCAACATATAAAAAATTAGACTACTCACCCTAACAATGTTTGCCTATTGGTATCATTAATTTTTGTGCATATTTATTTGTTGTGTACGCTAGATGCTAACACGAAGCATGTTCCTAGCCTTTGGATTGAGATAAACATGTGGGATCCTTTAAGAGATTCTCAATCTCCTTTCTATGCAGTCAGTTGCACAGCTACTCTTTGTCTCACATTCTTCATATGATATTCTCTTTAAAGATCATCTCTCTTCCTTTTTCTTTTTTTCTTTTTGGTCTCTAAACGAGATTTCTTGAGTGCTTACTATAATATTGGGGAGATTAGCTTATAGTTTGGTCTTGGTAAACAGTAATTGATGTTAACCTGTGGTATTTGGGTGATTAGAAGTGTGAGGTTTTACTATTGTGAGTCTTGTGAGAAGAGAATGAGATATTTGGTGTATCTCTATCTATTATAACTTTTTTTGGACTTGTGCTAATGAATTTGAGCATGAAACACTTCGGTGGATGTGCAATGTAGTAGGCTATCTTAGAGATGAACACCTGGTCTAAGGCCAAAACCCCCAATCTTCTTTACTGTTTTTCGTTTGATTGAATATTTTTGGTGCTGGTTTGGTCACAAACTAGGACCAACAGTGGTATCAGAGTGATATTGAGGATCTAATCAAGCATCGGTCGGTGATTTGGAGTACCATGGTGGGAAAAATCACTTACATGTTCAGATATATGTAATATTCTTGGTGAATAATGAACGATTTGTTCATGCTTCTAGTTTACTTGGGTAATATTGACTTGAGTTGAGCAATAATCCAGTAATTTCTTTCCTTTTCCTCTTTTTTTTTTTTTTGCATAGACTTGTTAAGTTGTAATTGTTATTTTTTTTCTACAGTAAACCTCATTTTAACCTTGTCTAGGGTTTCATACAAGAACTCTAGAATTTGAGGGAAATGGGTTTCGGATTTAGTTGAAATCTATTGATTGCCTACTTTGTGTGGAATTATGTAATCTGTTGGTATATTTATGCAAGAATTTCTGTTATATGAGGAATTTTGTGTTATGCCATAAATTGTCAAACTTGTAATTATACTCAATAAGCAGGATGATCTCTTGAAACTTCTCTGTGATCTTCTAGAGAAATAACGACAGCATGCTTCAGTTGAGGATTACTGTGTGAAATATTTCTTGGAAATTATCTGTAAATGATATTCCTATAGTATATATGTTGAATACAAATTTTATGTGCTCGATAAAATAGATTGTTCTAGATGTCTTTTTTGATCTGAGACTATGTCCATTCTTACTAAATCCGTCATATATCTAATTCTTACATCAGAAGAATTAGGTTCTTGATGAATTTTCTTTTACCTTACTGATTTGTCTTTGAGAACTCTATTTTGGACTTTAGTCTCTAGCACTAGAAAATCAAGGCTCTTCTTTTGCAATAGAAACCCGGAAAAGCTATCGTTAGTCTTGACAAGATAGTATTTTTGAAAATAACAAGACAAAACATGATGCTATAGCTTGGACTACTTTGTTTTTCCATTTGGCAGATAATGCAATAAGAAAAGTAAGCGAAATTAAAACTTTAGTTGCATTATGGAAAAAATTTAGAAGATCTTCACTTTA
Organism: Fraxinus floribunda; assembly: GCA_903798395.1. Classification (NCBI taxonomy): domain Eukaryota; kingdom Viridiplantae; phylum Streptophyta; class Magnoliopsida; order Lamiales; family Oleaceae; genus Fraxinus; species Fraxinus floribunda. The sequence continues at coordinate 10,721 of CAIGRS010121939.1, forward strand.
CTAAGACCCTTACAAATAAATGTTATCTTTGAAAAGCAGTTCTCCAATTTTTATGTTCGACTCCACAATTGATTTAGAAGCTTGGATAGGTTTAACAACATAACTCAAAATTTAACTAATTGTATATCAAAGACTTCAATGATCAATTGGCAGTGGGTTTGATAAATTCCCTTAATGAAAAGTACAAAAATGTTAAAAGTGCCCTAGAATATATAGATAAACTTACTATTGATATTATTATTACTTCCCTTTTAAATAAAAAATAATCTTAAAAATGAAGATGAGGTTCAAATCAGATTGAAAATTTATTATTAAAAACAAAAGTAACATTAAAGGTAATAATAATAATAATAATAATAACCACAGTAATTGATATAAATATAATAATAGTGGGAGGAACATAGATAGGAGGAACATTAGGCTAACTATCAGGTTCGATAAGAAAGCGTACTTTGTGACTGCATGTTCAGTTCAAGACTTCCTTGGATTTGAGTTAGTTCATATGAAGAAGCAATAGCGAGTAAAATGTCCAAACAATGGCTTGCAGCAATGGAAGATGAGATGAATTCACTAAAAATGAATTGGACATGGACCTTAGTTGAAAAGCCCAACAAATCGAAACATACAGATTGTAAGTCGATATATAAAATTGAGGAAAGGGAAGTTAAGGAGAGTGATATATATAAGACTTAAAGTAAGATCAATTGTGAAAGGATTTACTCAAAGAGAAGGTATTAACTACAATTGACTAAACTTATATTAGAATATTGTTAGTGTTACCGACACAATTCGACTTAAATGGATCAACTAGAAGTAAAATTCTTAAATGATCATTTGGATGAAAAAACTTACATGACTCAACCAAACGGCTTTGAACAAAAAGGAAAATATGAACTTGCGTGTTTACTAAACAATTTGAAGCAAGCTCGTAGACAATGATTATGAGGTTTGACTCTTATATCAGGAGCCTAACTTTAATATGGGTCATTATGAATCCTGATTCTATTACGAAGAATCAGGTGGAGCTTAGATGTCTTGCTATTATCAAGTCACGATTTTAAGAAATTTTAGTTTAATTAAACAAAAGTTAAGATATGAATTTGAA
>CAIGRS010121979.1:0-14966 GCA_903798395.1 Fraxinus floribunda
AGTTTTTCAGAATGACAAAAAGAATTCATTTTAGCAATTTCAATAAGATACTCAAAATACAAAATACAAATGAATGCAAAACTCAAAACACAAAATTGAAACATAAAGAAAACCGTCTCGAAGAGGTTTGAAGTAATGGTGGCCAAACAGGGCTAAATAGTAGTAATCCAATCGAGATTTCACCCTAAGAACCACATGGGCCGAGGCTGCACACCAGTTGTCTTCTAACCCGTTTTTTATGGCTTTTGATAACTAGCTCGAAATAGCGTTAAGCAATGGAGTCGAACCAATCAAATTCACAGCAAGAAACGAACTTTCGCCTCTTTGATGAAAAACCCACTTCAGGATTTGGGTTTTTTGATTTACCGGAAAAGCCCCTTCCACCTCCGCCACCATGTCTTGAAGTAGTTCCTTCAGAGGTACTGCGTTATGAACATCGACTAATTGAGTTTTGTATTTATATTCTTATTTTGTTAAGTATTAATGGCTGGTCTGAATTTGAAAAGTTTAGGTTTCATCAAATGTCAAGTATACTGTGGAACCTGTGAATGTTGATGGGCTTACACTGCTCAAGGTGAAGTATTAATCATAAATATCTTGAAGTTGAATTTTTTCTGTGTCTTTTTCGATTGATTATAGTGCAGAAGATTTTACATTGTAGAAACTTATATATTTGAGTTCATAGTATGTTTGGCTAAGATAAAAAGTTTGCTTATAAGTAAATAAGTAATGTTTAAGATTAATATTCTTTTATTGGTCAAAGTTAGAAATAAATAAGGTCCTTATCACTACATATACCCCTCAGAGAATCAGGCGACGCATCAGCTGGCTCATTTTGCTTGCTGGGTTGGTCGTATCCCGTTATTTCTATCGCCCGTCATTGCGGCAATATCTTTTAATATAATTGATGCCAATTTCCCTTAAAAAAAAGGTTCTTATTTTGACGGTAAGGCAAGTGACTTATCGGATCATGTTTCGAAACAAAAAGTTAGTTGAAATTAACTTTCACCTTTTGAATCTTAGCCAAAAAAGTTCTAGGTTTGGGGGTTTGGAAGTATGCCGCAGCTAGTGAGTTGGTAAAGGATTTGGTTTTTCCTTTTACTGGTTTCTTCTGGTTGTAGTAGGCATTTTGGTGAAAATGGAAGACAATGTGTTTAGGGACATGATGTAGTAATGGTTGAGTTTAATTGATATAGAAAAAACTGCTATCTATGGAATTCAATGCTGAATATCTTGTAGGGAAGGGTGAGTACGCAGGAGGTTTTTGCATTGTCCAATTCGGATTTAGTCCCCGGTAAATATGAAGGTCTGTATAATTTCTGTCTTGAATTTTACCAGCCACTACTTGTATGTAAATGCACACTACGTATACGTGCCTAGAAACACATATATGTAGACGTTCTCCGCAAATGGTTTCGGCATTCACTTTTTTTTTTTTCCTCTGGTTATGGCGACAGGAGGATTGAAACTATGGGAGGGTTCGATAGATTTGATCAAAGCCCTGAGCTCCGATATGCAAGATGGGAAATTGTCGTTCAGTGGAAAGCGAATTCTAGAGGTGGGGCCTTAATTGCTAAGGTGATTCAATAATCTTTACTTATGACGGTACATGATTACTGCTCATAAAATCCATGTATATCTATCTTTGTTTAATCTCTTTCATTAAGAACACTAACCAGTGGAGTTATGTTTGTTATATTCTCAACGATGCTGAATTTGCTATCATTGTACTCACTACATATAAATGCTGCGACAATGATCATAATACTACTTAAACATTAATGCCGGAACAATGAACAAGTGTATCCAATGTTTAGTGAATGAGCCTGGAAAGACGTTATCCAAGGATCACACACTGTCAATGAAATCTTTCTAACAATGATTACCAAAATCTTGCTCTAAGACTTACTAATTTGTTCCTGTCCTCTGATAAACTAAGACATCATAATTTGCATGCACAATCCCAAATACCATTTCGAGATGACAAAATGAATTAATTTGTTTAAATACCATTTCGAGATGACAAAATGAATTAATTTGTTTTAAGTAGACATTCTTCATATACACAATTCTTTTCTGAAGGATATGTGATATTAGCAAGCAAATAGTTTTTATTTTTTTTTTGATAACCGTGGATGTCCGGCAGCTTGAGCACACCTCGACTAATTCCACGGGGTGCTGAAATTTACAGTCGGGTACTCACCTCAGTAGCCCTGAGGGAATTCGAACTGGTGACCAGTGGGGAGCAAATCCAAGATCTGACCAATAGCAATCAAACAGTTGTAAAAACATGGCTTTTACAATTGGAATATGTATGGCATGAACCTTTTACCATCTCTTTTATGAATGTGTTACAGGAAATTTTTAAATTTATGGTGAAAAATTATTCATCAATCATCAGATAAAGAATTATATCTGAGAAAATTAAAATCTAAGAAATAAACACACATGAAGTTCAAAAACCTACCTTCATCGGTTGTTTTAATTTAGTATTGCATCTCCTTACATTTCTTTCAACTGTTTTCAGTAGAGAAATGAACTTTGCAATGTGTTTTCACTCTTTTCTACATTTTACATTAGCCAGTGAAGGCATTAAAAGTAACTGGAAGTCTGTTTTCTTGCCACATATTAAAAACTAAGCCTTTAAGTTTGATTTGTACCCTTATAATATGACAAACAATGATTTAAATCTTTAAAACAAGGGGATTTCTCACATTTAAGTTATACTGGATAAGAGATCAACTTCATTACATACCAACTTTTGAGATGCTGTGGCTTGATACTGTAATATGCATTTGGTTATATTAATTTTTTTTTTTAATAAAATGTCTTCCTTTCTCTTCTATTGGACAAAATCCAACTACTTTTCCAGTATTGTATTTTACCCCAATCAAAAAAGCGCGTGTATACAAATATCAAGAGAAATCCTCCTACAAGTAAATCAAAAATTGCTCAAAAGATTGCTTTAGATTATCTCTGAATATCTTTCACCTATATATTCATGAGGAACTGTGGAAATTCAAGCCCATTTAGATGAAGCAAACATTTTATTCCTGTACCATACTCATTCCTTCTCTCGCTGTTGTAGAAGTTTGTCAGATGTAGTCGTACTAGGATCCCTAAATGCAGTTTGTACATAAAAGCTTTATGTTCTAAACAACCTAGTACATCACATGTAGAAAATAGAACATCTTGAAGCTTTCCATCTGAGAGAGTAGCGACGGTTGATTGCACCTCATTAAGGACTCCTACTTGGTATGGATCAAGGCTGACTTCCCCAATATGGTCATAATAGTCTGCAAGAAAATTGGCGCCTCAAAAAGTAGTAAAATATCTGGATGGTTCAGAAAACTCTAATTAAATTATCATTTACAGTACTGGAAAGAAATAGAAACTTGAATCGGATTGAATAATGGATACCAATATAAATGCTTATGCATGTAATTTTTATCCTCATCCTCTGTAAAATATGTATAACCATACTGGCATTGTACACATGTTTGACTGGATTGAAATAAAGTTCTTGTGGTTTGGGTTTTCCCTTTCATGCTGATCCATACAGATTCTCCTTTGTCATTTTCCAGCTTGGATGTGGTCATGGACTTCCTGGGATCTTTGCTTGCCTAAAGGTAAATAAACTCACATTGACATTTTGATTTTTACAATAATTTGCCTCAATAAAATAACTTATTATCTTTTTGTTGCCTTAGGGTGCTGCCATGGTACATTTCCAGGATTTTAATGCCGAGGTCCTGCAGCATCTCACCATTCCCAATGTGAAAGCTAATATTCAAAAGAAGTCTCAGTACTTGACAGATGTGAATGAGTGCAGCAGCATTGAGGCAGATGCTCGCTTTTTTGCAGGTGACTGGGGTGAAGTCCATTCCATTCTCCCTTTTGTATCTAGTGATGAGATAGCTGGTTATGATATCATTCTCATGGCGGAGACAGTTTACTCAATTTCTGCCCTCCCCAGTCTCTACAAACTGATAAAGAAGGTGCCTCTTGATTTAGTTTTCGAATGTCCTTTTTTATTTTCAATAATTTAATTATTGCTAAGCCCCCTTCTATTGTCTTTTGATCAGTGTGGGAGTCGTCCTCATGGAGTTGTGTATATGGCAGCAAAGAAACATTATTTTGGGGTGGGAGGAGGATCAAGGCGGTTTATCTCTATGGTTGAAAAAGACGGTGAGCTTCATCTTGTTAGATCTGCTGCACTACAATAAATGAGAGTGGATCATTTTACTATTTCAGCATTTCTTAATTATGTTTCATTTCCAATGCTGATAGAAACTTGTCTTCCGATCTGTTTTGATGCACCAAATCATGCTTCCTATTAGTTCGGAGTTCTGTCCTGTGAAGTTTTTGGGTCGTATTGTTTTATTTTTCCTTTGTGAATTGATGTAATAGTTCATATTCAACAAAGCATGTTTTAGCAAATCTTAAATTATAATTTAAGTTGGTCAAACCTACTTGTTATCCACACATTTTGTAGGACCCAATTAGTATTCACATATTATACACACATTCTTTAAGACCCCATAAAATTAAAAGCACTACCAAACAATCACTTAATCAGGTTTTTTCCTTTTTGTGGGGGCATGTGCTGTTGTGCATTTATTAGTAATAGGAGGATGGTAGTGGTCCTTTTGTTGTTTCCAATATAAGCTTCAAACGCCAAAGTGGGATAGCAGTCTCTCGATATAGAACTTCTGTTTTTCCTCTGCTATTATATTGTTTAAAATTCTATCTTTCGAATCTTGAAAAGAAAATGAGGCAGGTGCGATCTGCGGTTTGATTTATGAAACTGCCCGGGCTGTTCTTATGCCTTATTCCAGGCGGAATTTCTGGTCTGGGCCACTGCATCCATTGGCATTCTTGGATCTTTTTCTTTTTATTTTGGAAAATATGAAGCATGCTCCATGAGTAGCTTCAGATTGTATTTTTTTGTATTTCTAATCTGCTAAAGTTAACTTTTTCCTGGTAGGTGCTTTTGCCACTTCTCTGGTTTCCGAGGTTGCTGATGGTTCCTCTAACGTTCGAGAGGTGTGGAAGCTTAGTCTCAAGTGATTTTCTGTCTACATCAAATTGTATGCTGTGATTTTCCTCCTAATGAGGAGATTTCAAAGAGGGATCTCAACCATTAGATATTTCATAGTACGAGTTTACATGCTTATTTATTACCATATTATGTATGTTGAAAGTTCATATGTTACATTTTTAATAACACTATTTTATTTTACACTATGTATGATTACAATATGTATGCGACACGCAATACGGATTTGTCCCAGTTTGATAACTATTTTAATGAGTTTTTTCTTTTTGAGGAAAATGAGTTTTGGAATAATGACTTTTTGGAAAATATGTGGTTAAAAAGTATGATTTTTTTTTTAATTTTTTTAAAATTTGAATTTGCATGTAATATTGTAAGAATGTGTGGTTAAAAATGAATTTGAGATAAAAAAGAAAAAGAAAAAGAATTTTTTTTTTAACGGTTGTCAAATGGGGGGATTAGCAGTAGATCTGTAGAACTCGAAGCAACAACTTTTTCTTTAATAATAATAAACTATTAGCCCTTGTTTGAGCTCCATTATTTGATAAAACTTTTTTATTTTGAAATAGTATTTTTTGACGAATGTGTAGTTAAAAAGTAATGAATTTTTTTTGGTTTATGTGTAATATTATTTTATTGAAATAATGTGGTTGATATAAGGAGAGGAAAAATTAATTAAAATTTAATGGGACAAAACATGGGTCAAGTCTCATTTTAGGTTTTGTTTGATTCTCATTTTTTTGAAAATATATTTCTCTATTCTTTTCAATCACACGTTTTTTGTTAAAATAATATTATACATAAATCAAAAACTTTTTTTTAATCACATATTCTCTATTTATTTATTATTTTAAAATATATTTTAAAAAAATGAGGCTCAAACACCCCTTAAATTTCACATATTTATATTCGATGATAAAACTGACATTTTATTGAACTCGTGAGAGCTCCATCAATTAAGCATCAAGTTAATTTAAATTAGAATTATGTAATGAGAATTACCAGAATGAGTAAGTTTCATTATAATGATTTTTTTTTTAAATTTAATTGTATGCAAGTGAAAACGAAGAAAAAATTAGGTTTACAATTGTGGTGTAACAATAGATTGTTTTATGCGATAAATATATTAAAACTCAATTTATGTAATTTTACTTAAGGTTATTTAAGTAAATAAAAAATGGTTAAAATTATGGTGTAACTAACAAAATTTGTAGTGGTAATATAATTATGGTTTTTTATTTTTGGTGGTTATACTCGCAGCACATTTTAATTACATTAAAGATCATTTTATCGTTTTTTATGCAATTAGAATGCAGTCTAGTTATTTAAAAAATGTAGTGTAAATATAGCCTTATCTGAAAACTCATTTTTTTTTCCCTCAAATTTGTTTTCAAATATACATTTTCATGAAAAAATATTTTGTACGTAAATTCAAAACTTTTTCCAATTTTTTAACCGACAATCTCCAAAAAAATCACTATTCAATTCGTTTTAATGGTTGTCAAACAAAGGCTACATTATAATGAGAATGAGAATGAAAAATATAGCCGTTATGGGCCCCAGAAAGTTTGAATTTTAATGTTGATGTGATGGATAACGGTCATATTTTTCATTATAATGAAGAAAAAAATGTGGCTCAAACGGGCTCTAAAAGATTAAGGAACAATCGTTTTAGCTGCAATTGATTGAATGTCGATGGTCAATTATTTATTTTGACAAAGTTAACGTTTTAGCTGCAATTGATTGAATGTTGATTGCCAATTATTCATTTTGACAAAGTTAATGCTTCAATGTGGACAACAATTCTTAATCATATTCGGTTGCACAATAACAAAAACATCTACAATGACATAGAAGTCAAAATATACTGAAATAATGAATTTTTTTAATTTAATTGTATGTAAGTGAAAATGAAGAAAAAATTAGGTTTACAATTGTGGTGTAACAATAGATTGTTTTATCCTTTTTATTTTTGGTGGTTATATTCGCAGCACATTTTAATTACATTAAAGATCATTAATCTTTAATTCATTAGGATACTTATATCATTATTTTTTTCCATCACATTCTTGTATTTAACATTTTATTGATAAAAAATTATTGTCCTTAATCATGATTTTCGTCTAAAAATATTGTTAACGTCCTTTAAAATGAGTCAAATATTAAATCATATTTTTGTAGTATTATTTGTTTTGCAAAAATACAATGGACGAATGATTTTTTTTTTTTCTATTTTTAAAGAAAATTTTGGAGAGAAATCGTAATTAGAAATAATTTATGTTATTTGAGAATAATAATGCGATGAACAAATGTTTGATACGTAAATGTGATATTGTTAAAAGTTATGAACCTTTCATGCAATTAGAATGCAGTCCAGCTATTAAAAAAATGTGGTGTAAATATAGCCTTATCTGAAAACTCATTTTTTTTTTTTCAAATTTATTTTCAATTATACATTTTCACGATAAAATATTTTGTACGTAAATTCAGAACTTCTTAATTTTTAATCATACATTCTCCAAAACTTCAGTATTACAAAATTCATTTTCAACAAAAAATGTGGCCGAAATATAGGGTGAGTTTGATTGTAGTAATGGATGATTTCATTATAAGTGTTCGAAAACTAAAGGATGAAGAGTTTAATAAGAAAAGATGAAGGACCAAAATGCTAAAAACGGGGACTTGTAATGAAATTTTTTACTAATGCCCGCAGCCCAACTCCCGTCATAAAACCCGTCAACTAACAAGTCAGACCTGAACCCCCAACCAACGCGTTTCTCGATCGATCGATTATAGATTACTGAATGGACGGAGGAGCACAGGTGACCACCATCGCGGACGGAGGCGGAGGAGGAGGGGGAAGTGGAGGTGGACCGGCGCCGTTCCTCTTGAAGACGTACGAGATGGTTGACGATACGATGACAGATGACATCGTATCATGGAGCGGGAGCTTGAAGAGCTTCGTGGTGTGGAATCCTCCGGAATTCGCGCGCGTCCTCCTTCCCTCCTACTTCAAGCACAACAACTTCTCTAGCTTCATCCGCCAGCTCAACACCTATGTACGTGTATCTATATTTGCATTTATAGATGCGTGGTGTGGAATGTGCATAAAACTTTTGAATTTTTCGTTTGAGTTGAAATTAATTGTTATGCGACAACCACAATTCAATTTTGGTCGGGTTTCATGTTTCATTAGAACTTTATTGAATAGGAATTCATTGAATTTATTATATTTGGTTGACCTGAGATTTACACAATTTTGTATTGTGCTGAATAGATACCCAATTATGGAATACAAGTATATGAGTACATATACGGATAGAAAAATGCCTGTATAAGTTATTTGTGTGTTTCTGTATATTCATGTGTAGGAATTACAATGAAAATACACATATTGCTGATTTTTAACTGAATATTGTTGCTACATTTATGATATTATGTAAGTTATCAACTTATATGCTAAAGTCACAGAAAGAAGGCTTTGCTGCTTTGGAGTTCCTAACTTTAATTATGCTGTAGTTGTAGTTCGATTTAGATGTTAGTAACTGAATTTAAACTATGCTGTATGATTTGAGACTTTCTTAATTCTGTCTTACTTCGTGATACTTGGTTAATGTTATTTATCAAAAAAACATAAGAAGGAATCGACATCTAATTATTCCAACCCTTGGGAATTGTGATTGATACTGATTCAGATAAAAAGAAGCTAACTTTAAAAAATGAAAGTCATAAGAATTTGAGATAAAGGAGCTTGGAAAACTCAAGTACTTCTTAGGAATTGAAGTGGCAGTTTCGGAAGAGGGAATCTTTGTATCTCTATAAAAATACGTGCTTGATTTTCTCAAAAAGTGAGGAATGCTCAGATGTAAGCCACTTGACCCACCTATGGACCTTGATCATTAACTGGGTGTAACAGATAAGGGTGCAACAGTGGATTGAGGGAGTTACTAAATTTTAGTTGGCAAACTGATTTATCTATCACACATAAAGCCTGATAATAGCCTATGTTGAATCATGCAATATTTTAAGCTTACCACCCGGAAAAGGGAATATGGTCTAGAAAGACTACAGAACTAGAAGCCAATACAGATACAGATTCGGCAGGAATGTTGTGGATAGGCTTCAGCCTTAGGCTATTATATTGCTTGGAAGAAACTTGCGATTTAGAGAAGTAAGAAGTAAATGAGGCAAGATCATACGTCAAAGCAGAAATTAGAGTCACGACACATGGAATATGTGAACTATTGTGGCTGAAATCATTCTTGAAGATCTTAAAATTAAGTAGCGAGGACCCAGCAGACTTTGTTCCTGTTTGGGCTCCAAAATGAGTTTTTTGGGGAAAACGTGTTGTGTAATAATTCTTTTTTGGAGAATATTGGTTAAAAAATAAGGAAAAATTTTGGTTTTACATATAATATTATTTTATGGGAGAATGTGTGGCTAAAAATGAGTTTTGAAAAAATGAAGCCCAAATAGGGGCTTCATCTTGACAACAAGTCTACATCAATCTTGCTCACATTTCAATTCAACATGATCAAAATAAGCATGTGGAAGTCTACAGACATTTCATAAAAGAGAAGTTGGATAGTGGACATGCACTACACATGTTTCAAAGAATAAAGACGTTGTAACCCCAAGGGACTAGCCAATCTCTCATTTCAAGCAATCACAAGCAAGTTGGGAATGGTTAATATCTGTACACCAGCTTAAGAGGAGTTTCGAGAAACATATGATCTTTTGAATTTTTGAAAGTCTTTGTACAACTGTAAATTTATAATTAGTAGTCTGATATTCCTTTTAATTATTGTCAGGTTGATCCTTGATTTATAGGGGATGACAGAATAATCTAACTCGCATAAGTTAGCCTATTCTTTATGTATGTTAATGAGATGTAGATTGTTTCTTTTCTGATACCTTGGCGACAGAGTTGCTTTTGCCTGATACCCTCTTTCTTTCTTTCCCGATGCTTCTTTTTTCCTATTTCTATCCTTATCAGGATGATACTCTTTTCCACATTCTTTTTTGTCCTCCGTCTTCTTGTCTTGCAATTTCCTACGTTCTGTAACCAACCTTGCAATTTCTTCTCTCTGCTTTCTTTCCTCCTCCTCCAGTAGCTCCTCTAATCTAGGCTGCCTCTTCTCAGATATTCTGCGGGGCTCTCTCCTCTAATATCACGAAAATTGCCTCCATTCTCACCTGGCTTATCCAATAACCGTATGAGCTTTGGATAAGTTGAAATATCATCTCTGGACGAATTAAGCCTAAAATCTTCCTCCAAAGCCACACGATACTCGAAAAGAAAGCTGTAAATACCTTGTACATATATGTATGTGTAGTTATATATACTAATTCAAAGATAACTAACAGGGAAATGGAAAAGAGTACTATATTTATAAGCTGACCTTGTTGATAGAATCTTCATGACAACCTAATAACCATTTACTAGCTAGAAGAGCCCAATAATTGGGAAGATTTTCAGAAGTTCTAATAACACGATCAAAGAAATCCCAAATTTATATTAAATCAACACAAAATAGAGTATAAATAAAATGCATAAAAAGCTAAAGAAATACTTAAAAATAAGAAAAAAGAACCATAGAGCCGTGGAAAAGCGAACTAAGGCCTGGAACTCAGTTTCAATTGGGCAGGGATGACTATCACCAGTGGTGAGTTCGAAAGAGTCCACTTACATGCTTCCAGATCAAAAGTTATGCCTAATTAAAATTCTGCCATCACATGATACTTTTAGATTTTTGACCATCCAAATTCTCCAATGCTTTGGGACAACGAGAGGAAAGAATTCTCAGAACCAAAGCAATAAATTGGTTGCAATATGTCCCAACTAGTTGCAGTCTGATGGATGCTAAAAGAAGTTTCTTCATATATTAGCTCTTTAAGAAAGAGTTCACACAGAACGAACAATGATGCTTGTCCCTCATTCCCTTTTCCCCTGCCCACCGAGGAACATGAAATTCTAAGTAGGCTATCGTTTCTTGCTCAAAAGAATTCATGACAAAACACTATAGGAGCTATGAAAGAATGTTGGACCACAAGATGAAATATAGAAAATTAGACAACTTTCAACCTAAGCACTATTTTTTTTTTTTTTAATTCTGACCACTTATTTTTACATTTCAATCACCTTTATCTTTTCTGTGAAGGAATTGTGGTAAATTCAGGTGACTAATTGGCTTATTAATTTTGTAGTTGTGTTTTTTGTTTACTTGTGTCGAATTGCACGTCATTTATGTGAAATTCAAATTTTAGTTCCTTGTTGTTAAGAACCCATTTTCCAAAACTCATTTTCAATTACACAATTCACGGTGCCCACAACTTTTATCAAATTTTTTACTGCACATTTAATCAATTTTCATTAAAATCAGCTAAAAATCTGAGTGTTGCTAAACCAAACAAGGCTGAATAAATGGTGTATCTTGGGGAATAATCAGGGATAGATTACATAGATGGTGGGTTCACGTCTTGCTTCCGTTCATGTAAGTGATGAAATCTTAGTAGAACATATTTAGGGATAGACCAAAACTTACACTGTCTATTATGGTGGTTAAGGATGTTGCTTTTGACCTTCGATAGATGTTACAACCAACCGAAGTGGATCAATGAAAAAGGATTCATATAACCACCCGAAATATGTAGGGAATAGGGCTTTGTTGTCATCTCATATAGCTATTTACACAAGGTGTTGTATGTAGGTTATATTTATTTAGCAAGTGATAACTCAATGTGCTGCTTTTGTGAATAAGATAATTATAGTAACAATTATACACGGTGGTTGTGTTGTGTTACAATGGTGCATACTTGGTTTCTACTATATGTAAGCAATAGAGAGTGTAGCCATCTAGGCTTGCTTAGTGAAGTAAGAAAGAAAAAAGGGATGAAGATTAAGCATGTAGAAACCTGGCTATTATTATACCTATACTTCTAATGATGCACGTCTTATGGATGGAGATCATTTGTTCGAATAGTCTGCGACATAATTAATATGCTTCATACCTTTTTATGTGCAAGTTCACTGTGTCGTATACTTGTATTATATCCTTAAATGGTATGTATTCTTTGCCTTCTTTGCTTTTCTCAAGGTATAAATTTCATTGATTATTTTGGACATAAATATGTTCCCATACCTTCCCCTCTTTATTTTTGCGTGCAGGTATCGTGTGCGCCTTTAAATAATTCTTTAAACTATTGACATTTTGTAGGCCTCTCCTTTTGGATCATTTTATAAAACCGTCGGGCGTTGACCCCAAAAAATGAAAGAAACTGAAAGGAAATCTGATGTTCACTGAATGAATTGTTTGTTGGGTTAACTAATTTGCCTTCAATTCTCAGATGCTTGAATTGCGTTCATGACCGAGCCATGTTTGTTTGTAGGGATTTAGGAAAATTGATTCGGAAAAATGGGAATTTGCTAATGAAGAATTTGTGAAAGGGAAAAAACATCTTCTCAAGAATATCCATCGCAGAAAGCCTATACACAGCCACAGTCAACCTCAGGGTTCTGTTGATCCAGAAAGAGCAGCATTTGAGGAAGAAATTGAGAAGTTGTCACTTGAAAAGACTAATCTTGAAGGAGACATCGTAAGATTTGAACAACAGCAGTCTGCTGCAAAGGTCCAGTTGGGAAGCCTAAAACAACGTATAGGTAGCATGGATCTGCGGCAGGAGAGGTTGCTGACCTTCATGGATAAAGCAGTTCAGAATCCTGAGTTTGTTGTACGCCTGGCTCAGAAACTTGAATCCATGGATTTTTCATCATATAATAAGAAGAGGCGACTCCCTCAGTTTGATGACACCTCCCAGACAGTTCAGGAAAATATTTATGTTGATAATCACATCTGCTCTAGGCCCGAGCTTGGGAACATTTTTCACCAAGACTTTTGCAATAAGCTGAGGCTGGAGTTGTCACCTGCTGTTTCGGACATCAACTTGCTCTCACAGAGCACTCAAAGCTCCAATGAAGATGGGGGAAGTCCTGAAGGGAGGATGGAGGGATGGTCCAAAGACGTGCACACTAGGGCTGGGGGTGTTTTATGTGTCCCTGAAGAGTTAGACCTATCAGATTCATCTTTGTCGTGTAAAGCAGGACCCGAAAGCCCAAAACTTCATTCCTTGCAGCAATGTTTGAATGCATTTGATGAAGGTGAAGGTCTTATCTCATGCCAACTAAATCTTACTTTAGCATCTTCTTCTTTGGAACCCGACAAAAGTAAAAACTCAGGTAGGATGGCTCCCCCAGGTCAGGAAATTGGTACAGAACCAAGGTCTAATAATCACCTAGATATCAGAACTCATTCTGATAACGATCCCATTTTATCTTCACCACTCGAGGGTCATCAAGAGAAGCAAGCACCAGCAACTGTCCAGAACCAGGTGAATGATGTATTCTGGGAACAATTTTTAACTGAAAGACCGGGATGTTCTGATACTGAAGAGGCTAGCTCCCATTTTAGGTCAAACTCATATGATGAACAGGAAGAGAAGAAATCAATCCAGGTAATATCTAGGAAGTCACAGAATGCGGAGCATCTTACTCTCGGATAACCATAGCTGCCCACTCATCCCCATCACAGACTTTCAAGGCTTCTCCTTGTGTTGTTTTGTGCTTTGTGGAAATACAATTATAGGTCATATTGTTTTTTTTCCCCTTCGTAATAAGTCTGTTTCGCTTATATTATGATGATAACGTGGTCCAAGAAGATTAGAAGTGTGGATTTATTAATCACGATGGCTTTATAAGTCTCGTTTCGTTGATAGATAAATATTGTAAACGAAGTCCTTAATTGCTAGCCCTATAAACCATAGAACATGAGCCAGATATCGATTTCTTAAATTTGCTTGTGTATTAGGCACTCTGTCTTACACTGGGCTACATATCCTGTATATCTTCTGCAACTATGGCTTTGAACATTTATGTATATAGAGTGTTAATGACTTGTGAACAGTTGTTTCAATGGCAGTTTATCCTAAAAGACTAATGGTTGATAAGTTAGAGCGACTGGAAGGGCTACCCCTTTCAGTAAAAAAAGAGCGCTCGAAGGGCTACTCCTTTCAGTAAAAAAAAGAGCGCTCAACTTGCTTAGTGGACGAGTCCTTTAAGTTTAGGACAAAATCACACTTTCGAGTACTGTGACTACTTGATCCCCACGGTGCCCAGTGCCCTGCTCCTAAAGGGTAGTCGATTTCCAGGTTAGTCGGGTAATTGGCGTGCAGGCTGGGCGAAATCCCTTGTCCTGGTCGGGGTTTATATAACTAAAATTTTGAATAATATAGAAATAAAATAACGAAAATTGAGAAACAGTTTGGAGAATGGGGGNCGGGTAATTGGCGTGCAGGCTGGGCGAAATCCCTTGTCCTGGTCGGGGTTTATATAACTAAAATTTTGAATAATATAGAAATAAAATAACGAAAATTGAGAAACAGTTTGGAGAATGGGGGTTCCAGCCTGCCCACCACCCATAAGCGGGGATTGGGGTTGGTACAGGGCATTAAAATCTCTTGTAGGTCGGGATAAAGGAGGGCTGCCTTGATCTCGGCTCGTCCTTTTCCATTTCTAGTTCTACCTTCCTATTCGAAGCATCAACCTTCAATATATCAACAATCGAGACATTCAAATAGGGAATTAACCAATATTTTCTAATTTTTACCTCCAAATCATACGACTAGCAAAATTCGTGACAAGAGCAAATTGTTACTCATAAGATAAATTGAAGGCCGCACGTGGCACTAATTAAATTACGTGGTAGCCACGCCTTACACAACGGTGAAGACGACTCTGTTGTGTATAGACGACCCATTCTCCCCATAAGATGAGACTAGACCGACCCCATTTTGGGTAGAACCCCATAGAGGAACTGGTCCAGACAAGGTGGTTGCAAGATCTTTAAACAGATTT
>CAIGRS010121981.1:0-15076 GCA_903798395.1 Fraxinus floribunda
CGCTTTGGTGGGCAGGCGATGGTTGGAGGTTGTAGAGGGAGGTGAGGGAGTGCCGGTGGTAAGGGGGTCCAACGGCTTAGGTGGCGGATGGTGGAAGTTATTGATGGAGGCGGTGGATCGGTAGGAGGAATAATTTTGGTGGAGGAAGAAGTTTGGGGGAAATGGAGCCGTTTTCCACGTTTTCAATGTTCTGGGAAGAAAGGAAGAAAACGCTCAAAACGTCTAAAAAGACGTTTTGAGATTTCAGTTGAATTTTTTTTTTTTTGTTTTCAAAAACTCATTTTTGAAAACGGGAAAGTGAATGCATTTTCACTGTTTTGAAAAATCGATAACAGAAAATAGTTCGAAAACAACAAAGAGAACAACCTCTTAATGACTAGAACTAAGGAAATAATACTTAGATCTTAGCAATAAAAAAGCAGCAAATAGCAAGTGAAGTGTCTATATATATATATATAGGAATCAAATCACTCAACCATGGAAGTCAATCTATTGAAGGAGGCCTAGTGGAAGGGAGGGAAGTCCTGTTCTTAGTTCCAATGCATAATTGTACACACAAGAATGANCAATAAAAAAGCAGCAAATAGCAAGTGAAGTGTCTATATATATATATATAGGAATCAAATCACTCAACCATGGAAGTCAATCTATTGAAGGAGGCCTAGTGGAAGGGAGGGAAGTCCTGTTCTTAGTTCCAATGCATAATTGTACACACAAGAATGAAACTAATAAGCCAAAACAAAAACAGATGATTCAATAACCAAGTTTGCAATCATATGGAGCATGTAACTTTTCACCATGTAGTCCGTCTTAAACACATGCTTGAGGGGTGTTGTGGTACATGCATACGAAGTGTTGGATATCCAAGTCCATTATTTTTCCTTTATACATAATTTCTGGACACATTTTTATGGTATCGTAAACGTGTTACACGAGTCCCTGAGTGTGTTCATGTCTGACACTTGGAAGTTTCTATGGATCATAGTTGAAGGATCTCCTTGTGTAGTCATGGTCCTGAATGAATCTTGGTAGAGGAAGGCAGGAAGCACACACCTTCCCGTGAATAAGAAATATAGAAATGAAAAGAGAGTTTTTTTTTTCCAATTGTGAAGTTATCTTTTTATTCTCTGTAGTCTGAAATCATATTCGTATGTCCATCTATTTCTTGAATTGCCTTTTTATGAAATGATTGTGCTAATCAGTTTAATATACTGTGCAGAATGCCTTCCAGATAACGTATTTTTTGTGGAGTTGGGTAAGGATTCTACTATAAACACAAAGTATGAGTATGACTACAAAACTATCATCTATGAAATTGATAAGAAAAATAAGAATTTCTCCTTGTGCAGTATGAAGGCTTCAGGTCTTGCTTCTATGAAAAATTAGAGTTTCTTATAGCAAAAACTATCCTAGGGTATGCCTCTGTTCCACATCATTTCTTCACAAACTAATCTGTGAATTAAGTCTATCTCAAATGCACCTTGAGCTTGTGGAATTAACTTTAATGCAATATTTCAGGGTGGGAGTCCTATTCTTATGCAGCTATAGTACGCTTCCACTCTATGCCCTCGTTACTCAGGTACCATGAAAGCCTTGTATTTCTAACTATTACCTTTGATATTCAAATGCTAATCATTGAAATACTAAGCGAATCTTACTGTTATCAAGTATAACATGGTTCTATCTGTAGGAAGCTTCTATGATTTAATTTGTGAAAAACTTTATCCAGCACAGTTGAAATACACTGAACATAATATCTTGGAAACTCTTCCAAAATTGTTTTAAATAAATAGAAGGATTAGAGACTCTGGGAATAAATAGTTGATGAGTGCATGCCGTGATCGGTACTTGATAGTCCAGTCTCTAACAACTTGGGGGTGGGTGCTCTTTGCTGACCCAAATCCTCTTGTGGCACCATTTCCATTCGAGTGGCACGACCTGCTTTTCTCTCTTGCACAACTGAAAAATAGCTCTTCCACCACCAACAGTAACCAGAAACCAGAATAATCTGAAATTTCCATCATGCGCCTGAAATTCCATATTTACGAAGTAAATGCTCGTCATTTTGAAATTTTAGTTACTTCCTAATATATTTGTTTAATCACTTTTAAATTCCAATGTTGGCTTGTTAGTTGGGACATGAGAAAACCCTCCTTTTTAGTCGGGAGAAGAACCAATGTTAAGGCCTTGAGACTATAAAGTTATAGATTCGACTTGGATAAACTTGTATTATGATCGCAAGCTCACATAATAAATGCATTTGACTATTTAAGTACGTACTTGCATCCTCCAACTACAGATGTTTGTGTATGGTTAATTGAAGCTATTAGATTTCCAACTACAGATATTTGTGAAACAACTTCTAATTTGTATTTGTGGGAAACACAGATGGGATCACATATGAAGAAAATTATCTTTGATGAACATACATCAAAGGCGCTTAAGAAGTGGCATATGGCTGTGAGGAAGAAGAAGGGAGGTCGGGAAGGAAGGTCTCCTACTCGAACCCTGGGTGATGCAAGTCCCATATCTTCAATGGGCTCGCCTTTCCACTCAACTGGCGCTGCACTCCACCGTTTCAAAACTACTGGCCACTCAACACGTCATGTTCATGAATACGATGACCACGAAGTATCTGACCTAGAGGAGGATACATCATCACGTTTGGCACCGACATCCAGCTTAATCCTTAGAGTTGCTCATAATGATGATACAGATGATAACACAACTACACCCCGCAATGGAGAAGAAAATGAAGATGAGTTCTCATTTGCTAAGACTGCTGCTCAAATATGAAGATGAAACGGGTGCTTCCTGCTTTATTCGAAGTGTTCTTCTTTTTCCCCATTCTCTGTGCATCAGTTTTTCAGTTTTAACATGTATCCATACACTGAGGGAATGTGGCATTATTGAGAAGCGAGTGATTATGTGTAGTTAAATTGTTGCATTTCACGCATTTGCTGACAGATTGAATTGTTCATCTAGCTTTTTGTAATTATTTCATACTATAAAAAGATTAATTTTGTTTAGTGTTCAATTAGCATGCTAGACATGTATCTAAGGTACTAAAGTACTCACGTAGCAAAAGCCTACGGGAAAGGGCAAAATCTCACGAGAAACTAAAATTTGTTGATTCCCTTAAGAATGTTAAGAGAGAGACAATATTTGGGAGAAACTTATCACAAATTTATTATAATCAAGCAGTAATTGAAAGTTTGATAATGACAAAACTTCTAGACAATTATCAACTCTAGATAATTTTAAAAATTAAGAATAATGATTTAACTCTATATGGAATTGAAATTCTAATTCAATTGGGTTAGGTATTTAATGTAATTGGCTATTCTGTGAACAAAAAGAACTAGATTTGATATGTTGTAAAAAGTCAAGGAGCAGTGTGCAATTAGTGGAAGTTGTATATTTTAGGTCTGGGGTTCAAGAATGCAGAAGAAGAAAAAAAGGCACGTATTTTCGCTAGATTGTCGTCAATGTTTGGCTCGAGCATCAGAAACAGAACCTTCATCGCTAGACTGTCGCATCACCTTCGCTGTCACTCGACTGTCGCTAGACCCTCGCTCGAGCAACATTGCTATTCGGGAATGTTTTAGTTTGTTTTTTAAAGGCTTTTTGTCCGACCAATTTATTCCCTAACCTACTTATAAATATCCAAACGCCATATAACGTAATTTCTAAGGTTTATTATTGAGAAAACACGTTGCTTTCATATTCTTTTCATCCTTTGAAGAATTCAACCTTCATACTTCAAATTCTATTATTCTTGTCGATGATAAAAATATCAGATCTTAAATCTAAATACTAAATCGTTGCTTCCTCTGTATATGTCAGAGTTTCTGAAGATCAAGGGAAGGTAACTGGAGTTTCACTTGTTGAAGAACGCGGTGTTCTTCTTGAATCCACATGAGATAGACAATTCCACAAAGTTAGGAGTTGCTGTAGGAGAGCACAATCCATGAGAGCTTTGGAAATTACAGCTAGGAGTTGGTACATGAGCAAAGAATCCAGGAAAGCTATTGGAATTGAAGTCAATGGATCAGATAGTATGTGTCGTCGTCTAGTCTGGTAGAATGTAAGTTTATATCGCTTATAGTGGATTGTTGACTTGCAAAGTGCCCAAAAATTTTACTCAGTTGAGATTTCTATGTGCTCATACCGTGCGTTGTTTACAGCTTTCTTTACTGTTTTATATTCTGCGGTATTAAAACATAGGGCAATTGAATTGTTTGCTTAACTATCTAGAGATAATTAATTGGTGACTTGTTGCTAGTTAATTAAAATTAATAAATTTCGCATTTACACATATTCACCTCCCTCTAGGTATAGTTTGGATCGAACTACGTAATTTTCACAATTAAAATTAACAAAATTATTCAGAAAAATAGAAAAAGATGATGGAATATGGCTAAAACGGCATGGGGCTAAGCCTCTGTGTTTTGCTTATTGAGTCGTTTTCACTCGCAATAAACTTAAAATTTTTCGAAACGGAGACTCCGAAAAATTACATTTTTCTATCCTGATCCTACTTTTCCATGAAATCTTTTTCTTTCTTGCATCAAGTAGCTAAATCATAGTCCAACAATTTGATTTTGTTTTTTCCATAATGTTACTATCATTAAATGATAACACAACATACTTTCCTGTAAAGACTTATAATAGTTATAGTCACCTATTACTTCCTTTTACAAAGTAATATTGCATTTCAATTGTCACAAAATTCTTCCAAGGGGGTTTTCCTGACTAGAAACCAAGTTCTTGTAATACATTAAAGCAGTGTTAAAAGTTGCGGAAATATTCACACATTATTCTCCTATATATATGTTATGTTTCTTACAATACTTAAAACATAAAAGCTACACAAAGTTTTTTTTTATTCATTTCAATGTTTTAGTATTTGTTTCTATCACGATTTACCAACACTTGATGACAACGAAGTTAAAAATGCAGAATGAGATGAAGGTACATTAGAGTTTATTAAATGAGTCTATATATAGGATGACTTGCGACTTCATAAGCCCCTGATTGTCTACCATTATTTCAATTTTTTTTTTCTCTAACTCATTTTTTATATTCTCACAATTAAATATTTTACACGTAAACTCAAATTTTTTCATGTTTTTTAACTACATATTTTTCAAAAATTCACTATTCCTTTTTCTACTTTAATGGTAAACAAACATGGGCTAAGTAACAAAGTCCTTGGACATTCTATTTTACCATCTAAGAACCTCTTCTGGTGCATTTAGTACAACAATAATATGTTCTGGAACATCTGGTACATCATGAACAATTGGTGATAAATTACAACTGTTATCTCGGTTGAATCCTTAGTTTTCGATTCCTGCAATCTCTTTGTGCTTTCAATTTCGCTAGTGTTTTTGGTCATTCTAGTGCCTTACAGTGTTTGAAGAAGATACCGAAACAGTGGGAAGTGAAAATATTTTGTTTAAACACTCTCCTTGAGATAAATTTATGTTCCTACTTTGTGCTGAAAATATGATTCATTATGTTAGGTTTTTAGTATTGGCGATTATGTGGACAAAATAACTAATTTGTAACTTGTTGTAAAAGTCAATGACCTATTGTGCAATTTGTACAAGTTGGATTATGAACTCTAGGGTTCGAGCATGAAAGAGGAGAAACACGGCGCCGCATTTTTGCTAGCTTCTCGCTCAATTGGCGCTCGAGCGACAAAAACAGTAACTTTGTCGCTTGCCGTCGCCGAGCTCTCGCTCGAGCAATAATGCGTCTCTAGTCTGTCGCCAACTTATCGTTTGAGTGACAGGTTGATCTGAAAAATCCCACTTTACTGTTTTGAAGTATTTTTTTTCCAGCTCATTTAACCTAATTATCCCCTCTTATAAATAAGCAAGCCTTTGCACGAAATTTGGTGTGATTGTTCATTGTGCCTCTTTTCTATAACACTTCCATATTATTTTTTGAAGATTCAAGAGCTTGTTCATGCATTCATACAATCACAAATTGGGGAAAAAACATCTAATCCATTGAATCCAAAACATTTACTTCCAAATCACCCTTAGGAAGGTACTTTTTCAATTGAACTTCAGAGATCGCTGGAGGCTGAGATAGGTTGGACTACAAGCGTAGGAAAAGCACAAGAACGGGGAGTTCTTGGAATTTCACTTGGAAGAGACAATTGCAGAAGATTGGGAACTTGTGGGTTCAGTTGATCTTGGAGGTTATATGAATTAAATCGGGAAGTCTAGTGGAATTGGCTTACATCATCTTACTGTAAATTCGTATTGTCTATAGTGGAAGTAACTTGCTTGGTTTCGAAGTTTTAACCTAATTGGATTTCCTCGTCATCAATATTGATGTTATTTATTACTTTCTTATTACAAACTACGACAATTCAACTTAGGATAAATATTGGAGTGTTTGTTTAATTATTTAGAAACAATTAAAAGTGACTTGTTACTTGTTAATTGTATAATTACGCACGTAATGTCAAACTTAGTTAGTAAACTACGTAATTTCACATTCTCAGCATACCACAGATCTCGTAATACAAAGAATTTCTGAAATTGAGGATCATAGCATGCATATCATTTTTGCTGAAGAATATCGTAAGAAGATACACTAGATGGCACAAAGGTCAAGTTTGTCATGATGCAAAACTTGTTGCTGCACATAACAAACACAACCAGATACTCGAATTTTGATCCATGTCACACACTCTCTCTCTTTCAAGACTTTCAATGGTGATTGAAACTAGATTACATGACTTGGAAGCCTATTTATCAAGTACACATTTGTTAGAACTTTGTGTGACCAAAATTTCTTTGAAACATTCATTTGAAGCACGAGATCTCTTGTAGGCTCCAAAATATGTCAATTCTGCTACTCTGTTTGTTGGGGGTGTACGAACACAACTAGCTTGGTGAAAATGCCTTCATTGCGAAGAAAGGAAGGAGAACCTTTGCAAATTCGGTCCCATTATTCGAATGGAAAACCTTGATTCTAGTAGTAGACCGAGTGAACACCATGCTATGAAAAACCTTTAAAAAAGAATAATCTTCATTCTTAGATGTCAGTAAATAAATCTAAATGGCACGTGAATAATCATAGATAAACAAGACAAAATATTAAAATCATTATATGAATCAATTAGATATGGACCTCTTAAATTAGAATTTATGAACTCAGAATGTTTAACAAACATTGATGAATTATTAAACAATAGACGAACTTGCTTGAAAAATTAACGAGTATCACAAATATTTGTCTCAAAAGACATAGATGGAAACAAAAAAATATAACACCTAGAAGATAGTTCAAATCTTTGATGCAAAACAAGATTTTCTAGCATAGCATTATTGAGAGAAGTAGTGTTGAATGATTTTAAAAGATCATCTTCTTAGAAGTTCGATTATGAAACACAACACCAATAGGAGAGGAAATAACATTGCAACTTAGTTGTTTTTTTGACGAAAAGAAGTTGAGTTGAAAATGATGGAATGATCGTTGCATCTAAACTAGGAAGACCATGAAAATAATTAATTTTTCTAGATCCACAAATAGGAGCTAAGGTATATGTTTGGATAAATTTTGTGAGAAATCACTCAATGATGTTGCATCATTTGCCATATGATCAAAGGTACCGAATCAATAATTCAAGCATTCAAATGTGTAGATGTACGTGAAGAAAAATGGGCTTCAAGATTTTCGGAGAAATGAGTACATGAAGAAGCAGCTGATCGTTTTAGACTAGAATGACGTGTTGAAGAATTTGGGTCAATTGTCGTTGATATGGTAATGTCAGCAACAGTAGCAAATTTCTTTTTTTTCCTTCCTGCATAGTTAGTGGATGGTTTAATGATCACATTTTGAAATTTCTCATCTTCCCTTGTTCTGAGGTTCATTCCCTTCATTATTATTATTATTATTATTATTATTTTCTTTTTTCATCTCATTTTACAATAACCCTTGATTTAGATATATATGTTGCCTCTGAATTCATAATCTTTTTATGAGCTTTTTCTCATTGTATACATACTTGAAAGGGCTGAATGAGTAAACTCATAAGGATACGACTCTGAAGATTATTATACTCTAGCTTCACGCTACACTACAAAGATTTTTTTTTTCTCTCCTCCAACCCTTTTAATAAGGGTCCGTTTGATTGTAAATACGAAAAATTGGTGGAAAGAAAATATTTTACGGGGAATTGAATTGCCTAAAAATTGTTTTACTGAGAATTGCAATTAATTGTATTTGATTGATATAATTTTCCACCTGAAAAATGTTGATGTATCCGTTTGACTTAGTTTTTTATGGAAATTATCTATTACAGTGATAATTTTTTCTATCATTGGGCCTAGAATTTGTTCCAATTACAAAAAATAAATAAATTACCATACCGAATACCATTCGTTTGACTTTGTTTTGCATGAAAAATGTCAATAAAAGTGATTTTTTTTTTACCATTATGTCTAGAATTTTTCCCATTTTCCCAAGAAAGTGGCACGTGAGAGTGCAAAGGAGGAAAACAAAACCTAGAAAAAAAGGGCTATCAAACACTCCAAAAGTGGAAATTGGAATTCTTTTTCCATTTTCTATGAAAAATAACGGTGAATCAAACGGACCCTAAGATTTTTGCATGAAGATACATGCTCGATTCGTTCAAAATTTTTTAAGATGGCCTAGATTTTCAATGAATATCTGATCTCCTTGCTCAACGGCAACAATTTTTCGCTTTAATTCAAAAGTTTTAGTGACATTATTTTGGTTTCCATAAAGTTATTCACCATCATAGACGGATTAACAACTTTCTTAGTTATTGTAAACTTGATGATAAACAATCAGAAAAAAATTGGAACGGCCAAAGAACCTGGAAAAAGAGATCAGCAGCTGACTTGAGGTTGATTTTGACCTATTAAACATTGCAAAATTCTTGTTGACTTGGAAAAACACAACCGTTTTTTGTGGAATTTGTGAAAAACTCAAAAAACTGAACTTCGCAAAAAATAATAAAGAAATGCTTTGATGATTCACCGCCTTCTCAATGGAGATCTAGATTACAAGAAATGTTTGCATGGAGTATGGAGGAACTAGATCAAATAAAAAAACTCCCTCTCTAATACCATGAAGAATTCAATAATGAGTAAAGCTAATAAAGAAGAATATTAAAACTTACGTGGTTCGACATCGTGGGGCAAACTTATGTCCACGGGAGAAGAGAGAAGATTGTATTTACTTATATATAGAGTTTACACACACACATATAAATAAATCACAAAAATATTTCAATCGTGGTTTACCACATCACTCACAATATATTCTCTAATGTTATCAAATATTCTCAAATATATCTCTTCCTCAACATTTATGTATTCATATATGTAATGATATGTAATCTTTTATTGTTCAGCGAACAAATAATAACTTAGGATAAATTTTATTTTAATTAGTTTACTCTCATTTTACTTGTGTAACAATTCATTAGATGCTACATAGCTCCCTTGGTGGTCTGGAAATGTTTTCAATCAAGGCTATATAGAGTTAGGCAGAATAGAGCTAGGGCTTCACACATGGGTCCAATAAGTTCCATATGGTCGTGTCTATAATTTGGTCACCACCACTAAATCCAATGCACTAGATAAACTTTTTAAATTAAGCCTTGATTTTTCAATAAAATAATATTACACGCAAACCCAAAATTTTTCCTTATTTTTAATCACACATTCTCCATCCAATCAACTATTATTTAACAAAAAAAATGGAGCTCAAACATGCTCTTTAACATGAAGTGCGACCTAACCAACTTAGAGAACTAAATCAACCAATGAAGAGAAAATCAGTAACAACTGAGTAATGTGATTCGAATAAGACTACTTGTACACCCAAATAAGTACGCTTTGATTGACACTTTTGTGTAAAAATCCAACAATTTGGCTTTAGAGAAAAGTGGATAGAGCTTACTATGCATTGTTTTCAAACCATGAAATATTCCCTGATATCAATGGAGAGCTGCAAAGTCAGTTTCGGTACAAGAGGCTTAAGGCAGGGGATCCGCTATCCCCTTGCCTTTTCATTCTTTGCTCAAAAGTTCTTGGAAACTTACTAGATAAAGCGGAGGCAAAAGAGCTCATTTCTAGATTTCCATTTGTAAGAGGCAATCTTTTAGTTAACCGCTTATTTTTTGTAGATGATAGTTTGATTTTCTTCAAGGCAAATGTTCTGGAATGGTGGAGGCTCTCCAACCTATTGCGCTTATTTGAACATGCGTCATGACAACAACTAAATATGGACAATGACCTCTATTTATTTTAGCGACAACACAAGGTCGGAGATCAAGAGAGACGAAATCCTTTGAAAAATACTTGAGCTTGCCAGTTTATGTCGGAAGGAATAAAATGGTAGCGTTCATACCGGTGCTTGACTCGATTTGAAGTAGAATGAATAATTGGAAAGTGAAATTTATTTCTTAAGTAGGTAAAGAAGTTCTTCTCGAGGCCATAATCCAAGCTGTACCAACGTACTGTATGAGTATTTTTAAGCTTCCAAGAACCATTCCCCAAGCAAAAAATCGGCAAGCAAAAATTTTTTGGTGGGGGTAGTAGAGGAGATAAAACAAAGACGCAATGGCTCTCATGGAACTTGTTGGGGGAAATCTAAAAATGTTGGAGGGCTTGGTTACAAAGATTTTAAACTTTTCAGCGTAGCATTACTGGCAAAGCAGGGTTGGCGACTAATTCAAAATCCAGTCTCATTGGCTTCAAAGGTGCTTAAAGAGAAATATTGGCTTCAAAGGTACTCTAATAAGCAAGATTCCAATTAGTTTATGTGGTAGTCTGGACTAGCTCATTTGGAGGGGCACAGAGGATGGTAAATTTACAATCAAAAGCGCTTATCATTTTCTCTGTTAGTTGAAGTAAGAGTCATCGGGCCAATGTTCAACTAGTAATTTTCAAAATGATGTGTGGAGCAAAATTTGGATTATTAAGGCCCCAAACGCAAGTAAAATGCTATTGTGGCGTGTGACTCATGATTCATTACCTACTAATTTGAACCTGAACAAAAGAAAAATAAGAGAGTCCCCATTATGTTCGGTTTGTAAATTGGAAGCGGAGTTTGTAATACATGCATTGTGGTCGTGTGCTTCTGCCCAAGATGTATGGGTTCATGCTTACGGAAATTACAGAAAATGTTGCTTATGCCGCTCCATTTCAAAGAACTGGCATGCCATCTGTTTAATATGCCGTTTAAGGAAGAAATGGAGGTTTTCATTGCTACAATTTATTTGATCTGGAAGAGGCGAAACTCCCTTGTGTTTGAGAATAAATTCGATGGCCCAACATCAATATCAAATGTGGCTCGACATAATGCATTGGAATACATAGAGGTGAATTCCCAGCCGATTAGGCCCATAAACAAAGGAGTCCGATTTTCCCCACCATGGTCTGTACCCCCTCAGAATAAGTACAAAATCAACTGGGATGCTGCGGTAGACTTGGTTAATTGTCGAGTTGGAATCGGTGTTGTTGTGAGAGATTGGACCGGAAATGTTAAAGCATCGTTGACGTCCCGAAGAAATGTTTTCCCGTATGCATTTTTGGATGAGTCCATCGCAGTTATGAAAGCTGTGTTACTGTGTAAACATCTTGAGCTGCGGTTGATCATATCAGAGGGAGATGCGTTGAACGTTGTTAAAGGATTAAATGGAGAATCAGAATCTTGGAACTACCCAGGTTTACTGATCCAAGACACGAAGAGTATGCTTGGGTTTTTTCAATCCTGGTCTGTAAGTCATGTACCTAGAAAGGTTAATGTGTTTGCTCATACATTAGCAAATGAAACACTCAAACTCTTTGAGGAGAGAATAGTGTTGAAGGAAACTCCTTCTTGTATCCGAAATTTGCTATTTTGAAGATGAATGAAAACTAAGGTGTACACATAGCATGACTCATGTGATTCACGTGTTTTTCTATTTGTACACACTCCTTACAAAAGAGAGGGCCCACATCCAATAAAAAATTTATGGGCCCCTATTGTGAGGGGAGCTGCACACCAAGGTGTTAACCCGAGTGTACATATAGCAAAACCTTGTTATTCATTGGGCCAAAACAATTGGACAGAAATTAAACCTCGTTTGGTTTAGGTAAAACTAAAATTTTGAATAGTTTTTTTTTTATAAAAGTTAATGAAATGTATAATAGAAAAGTTGTGGATCTTACGAAATGTATGATTAAAATTTAATCATATATTTTATGAATCTATAATTTTTCAACCACATATTTTATTAATTTTTATCAAAATCTATCAAAAATCTTATTTTAATTCTACCAAATAGGGCCTATTTTAATTTATCAGTGTAAAGGGGCTTAGATGACTCGATAGTCAAGGCACCAACCAATACACTCTTAACAGGCACGTGCACCCACTGGCCTAATTAAACACACTATTTTAATAATTAAAATACTGTAATCAATTTTTATCGAAATTTACTAAAAAAAATTAATTTTAATCGCTAGGATAAACACAAGTTAATCATTAACACTTGAACAGAAGCTAAACACCACAAATTATTCATCACATCTTCACATTTGGACAAAACATCTAAAGTATGATTAGTCCTCCAATATCAGCAGTGAAGCCACCGTCCTCTCCTGTTCAGATCGCGACGGAGCCACCGGGGTCTGCCGCAGCAGAGTCAGATTTCGTGGTTATCCTTGCTTCTTTGTTATGCGCTCTAATCTCAGTGATGGGCCTAATTGCCGTGGTTCGGTGTGCCTGTCTCCGTCGCGGTGGAGCTGCAGTAGGAGGTCAGATATCAGCCAATAAGGGTTTGAAGAAGAGGGTGCTGCAGTCATTCCCCAAGTTCACATATGATTCCTATTCCGTGGATGGGGCGGCGTTGGTGGATTGCGCCATATGTTTAGCGGAATATGTGGATGGAGATGATATCAGGGTGTTGCCGGATTGCGGACATGGGTTCCATGTTCTTTGTATAGACAAGTGGCTGGGATCCCACTCGTCTTGCCCTTCCTGTCGGAAGATTCTTGCCGTGGCTTCGTGTCGTAAATGCAGCGAGATACCAGCGACCTCTGGCGCCGGCGATGCCATCACCGATCCTGCTGAAACTGAGCTCAAGTCTAGACAAGATCGCTTTGCTGCATCGAGTTCAGTTGGGTTTTTGCCGTAGAAAATAAATATCTATTTAATTGGAGATTGCAAATTCGAGCTCAGGAATCGCAGCGGTCGTCGTAAATGTCTGCAGGGATCATTCCGACATTCGCGTATTGATTGTATCGAATTTAAGTATTATTTTTATTTTGTAGAGAAAGAAAATATATTCGCATCTTTTAATTTCACCTCATTTTAATTGCATAAGAAACTCATAGTTTTTACTTATTATCCATTTATGCTCAATTTTTTTCATTATATTCTTATTCTTAGATTAATACAACTTTATAATGACGTTTTCTGTCCAAATTTTTTTCGTTGAAATGAAATAAAAAAATTTATTTACCTAGCTTCGTGTTTTTGAATAAGCTAAGAAAATAAAATATTACAATTAAATATTTGCCCTTAATTTTAAAGTACATTTTCAGTTTTTTCGAATGAAAAATCGTAATTAAAAACATAATTTACTAGTCAACGGAAGGCAAATATAAAAATTGTGATTTAAAAACTAAGGATATAAATATGATAATAAATAAAAGTTAAGAATTGATAATTAAATTTGACATGGCAATTATACATCAACTTGACGTTAGATGTGACACTTATTCGTCTTTGGTTAGTGGTGATGAAGGTGTCAATGTTAGTGAGAAACATTTTTTCAATTGATCATGATAACGTTTTCAAATAATGCGGATTTGTGACCGCTCTCATTGGATTGGTCCTATGGTTCGTTCTCTTTGTGTGATTTAAAAAAATTCAATTAAGCTTCTTTAATCATTTTTAAAAGTGAGAACGAGATAACCATTGAGATCAAACACCAACATTAACTCGTGTGTGACAACCATTACAATTAAACCCATTTTCTTTTTCCTTCTCAAATTCGTTTTCAACCAACCATTTTCACAATAAGCCCATGTTTGATGGCCATTATTTTAATAACGTTTTGAATAGTGATTTTTTAAGAATACATGGTTAAAAAGTAAGAAAAATTTTGAGTTTACGTGTAAAATATTTTATAATGTGTGATTTGAAATGAGCATGTAAATTGAAGGATTTTGGAATAATGAATGTCAAACAGGGTATAAAATATTTTGTACGTAAATTTAAATTTTTTTCTACTTTTAATTATACATTTTTCAAAAAAAAAAACAACTATTCCAAAATTCATTTAAAAAAATATAATCCTTTTTGATGGTTGTCAAACGGATATAATTAAAATACTACTTATAGAAGGGTGTTTATTTGTCTGTTTGTGGTTTGTGTAAAGATCTCAATTTTCATTTTTTATTTTTAATAGAAAAACAACAATCTTCAGTCTGTGAATGTAATTCAAGATTTGTATTTTCAGCAGCAAGTGATTAAAATGTTAGTTTTTTCTTCTTACTTCCAATTTTGGATGTTCTATATCGATAAGATATTGAGCCTTAATATATCTATTTTTTTTATTTAATTTTGAGTTCTATAATTGAAAGATTAATGTTAGTCAACACAACTGATGCTAAATATCAGTTCATGAGACACTTGTATGAGACACTTGTGTGTCATTAATTGATACAAGTAGAAATATATCCTTGTTATAGCGAAAATTGGGTGGTGTACACACACACGTGGGGTCAATATAAGACCCCTAGAGGTTGCTTCTACAATTTGGTTATTCCAATATCAACCATATGTCGAAAGGTCTTACCATTCAGTGATAATCCTATAGAACACTTGATATGAATGTGTATAGTGTATACCCTATTATTTTTTTTAAAAAAAACTTAGACCCTAATTGGTTTTGAATGATTTTTTTTTTTTTTTTTTAAAAACATTGCTAGCTACTTGTATTAAGTTTTTTAGATTGAAATATCAGCAGCAGGAGAATTAGCAATTAGGCAATGTTGCTACAGATAGTTTGTTTTTTGAACAATGC
>CAIGRS010121997.1:0-10255 GCA_903798395.1 Fraxinus floribunda
TACATTAAAAGTGCTTATGTCCAAAGTTGATTGTACCTAGGGCATAACACTTACACCACTCACTGGTGTAGTCTTGACTTTGGAGAATACAATAGAAGGCTGGCGGTTTGAAACATCAAATTCTTGCCATTAAGAGATGGAAACTAGTGATCCAAAAAGTTGGAAATTCGTAATTCAGAATTAATTCAAGAATTGATCATCAAATTTAGGTAAGAATTCGAATCTCTAATTCATGATATAATATACGCGTGAACATCTAGATGATCTTATTTATTGAAATAAAGAAATTTTTTAATTTCTAGGCAATTTTGCTTCCGCATTCCAACATGGAGAATAAGAAAGAACTGCGCTACACGTATAGAAAGAAAACTCACAGATGTTTTACAGAGCACTCATACATGCGGGCCCACACATAAAATTTTTAAATACGTGGTGGGGCCCACCCATGTGAGTGACCTAGTGAGCCCCTGTGAATTAATCCACTATACATGGGGATTAAATCAACGAGAAATGCATATTTTGGAGTTTGGAATGCAAGGTGATTCAATCATTCAATAGGATCTTGAAATTCGTTTTTCAAGTAAGTATCTTGACTCAAATTTTATGTTCAAGCGTGCCTCAAATTCGTACATTACCCATCACTAGATGAACTCTAATGTTTTTCTTACTAGTCTAAATTTACAACTCTCTTAAGAACATATTTTATCCAAATGTGGAAAGCAAAATTTGAATTTTCATCTCAATCTCGTAGATGTTTGATATTTTGAATTGATTGACTTAAAATTGTAGTCGAGCAATTAGATTATATTAGTTTCCATGTGAACATTGTTGACCCTAAAAAATGAACTCAACAAATGTCGGGCCCACTCTTGCCAAGTCAAGTATGAATTCGGCGCACTTCTATCGGAGTGAGTATTCTGGCTGAAATTGATGTGGGAGGCACTTGTCGGCAAGAGACGATGACGTTCAAACTCCAGCTATTTTGTTTCGACGACAACCGCACTATCAACGACTGTCGGACGATCTCCTCAGAATAAATCTCTCTTTTCTCCCCTGGGATATGTGGAAGGATAGATATTGAAATAAGGAATTTGTTTTTGGGATCTTAACATCTTTGCTACATGCCGTAAAATAGTTTTGTGAAGAAAACCTCTAATTCTTCTATCCTTCGTTCCTTTTTGTAAGAATGTAAATGATATCAATCTTTGATTCTCCGATTACACAAATGCCAACCCTTTTTTCATACAAATTGGGGCTTATTTATACTATTCTAGCCGACGTGGTAACCATAGGATCAGAACTATGTGGCAGCATCACCTTAATCAAAGCATTACATCGATGTCTCCTCCATGTAATCAATGTTTGACAAAAGGTCTGTCGTTCTATTTGTAGATTGGCACATTGACACTGACACTCTTCATTACAAGCATCACATCAATCACTTTCGAAAGATCTTGAAATCTATTACAAGGTACAACATCGACTTCATAACATCAGGTGGTTCAGAGCTTCGAACAACTCCAATGAGCCTAGGATGAATTAGGGAGCCTTGGATTAGGTGGTTCTATAATTGGAGGGCTTCAGCTCCTTTCTTTGTTTCTTCAGGTAGCGGTTCAGCCAAGGGCGCATCACCTCGTCCTTGAGGCAGTTCCCCAGCTTGGGGCTTTGGTTTCACAATACAAGGACCTCAACATGTTTTACTTCTTGGGCCTGTCTGACTTTCTTGCCGACTTTTCAAGTGGTACATGATCCACTACGTGACACCCTTCCCTTGGACCTCGAAAATGCGGCGTAACAAACATAGTAAAGAAATCGAGCTCTACAGGTGGTTACTGATTGATTAATAGGTGTGTTAAAAAAGAATGCAAAAGTTAATTAAATTTTTAGAAGTTAGTTAAGATTCCAAATATATTTGATGAAACTTTCTTCCGCCTCAGAACACTTGAAACTATTGGATCTCAACTAAAAAGACAAAAAAAAAAAAACAAAAAAACAATGCTTTAATTGTTTCACGAACTAAAACAGATCCTTCCTATAATTCTTTTACTATTATGGTCCGTTTGATTGCAATAATGGAATTTGGGTGAAAATTAAATGAATTTCAGAGAATTAAATTGTATAGAACTTGTTTTATTGAAAATTGTCAATTAATTGTGTTTGATTGGTAAAATTTTCCACCTGAAAAATATTAAAGTTTTTCATCTTTTGATGTTTATTTGGTTTTATTTTTCATGGAATTGTATTTTGTGGCACAAATTCCAATGCATCACTTTCGACNAATATGTGATGGATTTTGACAATGTTATCAATTTAGGTATTGTTTATCGAATTCCATGATTTGGGCATACATGTTGACAACATGATATTAAGCAATATTCTAAAAAGCGTAAAGCATGACTAGACGTGGATGCCACGTTTTAAGCTTTACGAGTCTAGGCATATAAAAGTATTACTTATTATTATTATTATTTTAAATACTTAATCATCCAAAAATTATTTAATAATTAAAATAACACGTGCCAAATATCTAAAATTATAAAATACTATATTTAATTAATAATTCCTATAATTAGTTAATTATACAATTTTAAAGTTTTCGAAATGCAAAAGCTACACTACTTTTCATAGTTTTGACTTTCAATGAGACAAGTTTTACTTAATAGATTTATAGGAATTCATACATGCTTTCATAGTTCTCAATGAAACAGTAAGTCTCAAAACCATAATTATATAATATAGATAGCACAATATCTTAAATCTTATCTAAATCTTTCAGATAAAGTCAGTTTTGACTTTTGTACAGGTAAAATTATTTAAAAATTTGAAACAAAAGTCAAATAAAAGCCTTTCAAAAAAGGGGAAAAAATTAAAATAAAATCAAAAAGTTAATAAACTAAACTCAAACAAAAGGCACTTAAAAAATTAAAAAAAAATAATACAAAAATTAACAAAGCGCGCCTAGACGCCTAAGCACACATTACGCAGTCAACTAAGTAGTTGATCGCTTAATTCGTGCTTATTACCAAGGCAAAGCGCTTTGTTCACCCCTTAAGCTTAGACAATGAGCTATCTAGGCGCGTTTTTAGAATACCAATTGATACTACCAAAAATCCCACATGTCGAAATTAGAGCTTGACGACTGAGAATGCACACGAACGTGATCTTTCGGTACCTGAAACAAAGGCGTCGATGTGTGTCATCGTCGTCCCTCTGATGCTTAAGTCAGAGAGAGAATATAGAGAATATGTATGTTGAAAATATATGAGAAAATGTACCTTGATAAATGGATTGGAATCATGTATTTATAGAGGTAAGTGGTGCTTTGGAATGATAAGAATGTTGGAATACCTAGGACTTCTAACATGATTAGAGTATCAACATGGTATGTTTTGTGTTCCCAGGCATTTGGGTAGAGATGGGACTCCAATGGTAGAGTCTATCCAGGATGAGGTAGCGAGTTACCATCAAAATTCTCTCTCTTAGGTTTGGAAAAGAATTGATACGTGGGAGAGTCTGTAGTAGTAGAGAAGTCCTGGGGAAGCTAGGGGAGTGATGGTGAAGACGACGTGGTCTAGAGGATAGATAAAATTCCATCGTTAGCAGACCCACCTTACCTAGCAAACCTTAGGGAAAAATACAGAATTCCCTACGATATTGAACTCTTTTCCCCATCTCCTAACGAGCGAGCTTCTCGCCCTAGGGTAGGGTGCATCGCCATTAGTGAGTATATCTTGAAAGGGGGGCTTATTCATCCATTTTTTCGAGTTGTTCTTAGGCTTTATGGCCTCGTCCCTACCCAGCTTATCCCTAACGCCTGGGCCCAACTAGTGGGTCCTTACTTCCTTTGGAAAGAGGCTTCCCTAGGTGAAGACATGTCTTTGCATGCCTTCCAAACCATCTACCAGCCTCGATCTTTAAGGAAAGGGAATTCCTGAGGTTGGTATTCTTTGTGTCTCTGGGGGTCCCACTCTCCTTTTGTCCAGGGTCTTCCTACATCTATCAAAGGGTGGAAGGAGAACTGGTTCTGGGTCAGGGAGAAGTGGCAAAAATGTGAGGGCGACCTCGTCCCCCACGTCAAAGTTCCAACATCTTATTTCAAAGCTCGTGAGTGTATTTCTTTGTTATCTGCTTTATTAAACTGACAAAGTCTGATATTTACATTTGGTTACGTATGTGTTTGCAGGAACTGTTAAGCGATTCGAGTTTACTGAATTCTAGTGGTAAACCCTCTCCGAGGTGTACAGAAAGTCCTTCGAAGCTTGCGACTTTGCTTACTTGATTCAGCACACTCACTTTTACGAAGATTTTGGTTTAA
Source organism: Fraxinus floribunda (assembly GCA_903798395.1). NCBI lineage: Eukaryota > Viridiplantae > Streptophyta > Magnoliopsida > Lamiales > Oleaceae > Fraxinus > Fraxinus floribunda. Next base: position 4,316 of record CAIGRS010121997.1, read on the forward strand.
TGGCCAGACAAGGTACTGGGATTTCTTATTACCTTCAATTTTCTCTCGGTCGAGCCCCTTTAACTTTGTTTGCCTGTGTCCCTGTAGACCACTTCAAGAAAATAAGACATCATACTCTCGACATGGCCACTATACTTGTCGCCACGTCCACTATCGACAAGGGGATGAAGTCATTGTCCGCTGGGGGTAAGAAAGTTCGGGACAGAATTGAGAAGGTTAGCAAGGAGGTTGCTTCTCGGGACGAGGGCCAACCCCCATATCTGATAAGGGAAAAATAATTGTGGTGGAGGAGCCCAAGAAAAGGTTCAGGATCCTAACTCCCAACGGGACGGGTGGCTCAAGGGACATCCCTCCTTCCTACTCCGAGGTCTTTACGGGGAAAAAATTATTGAGCAGTTCGATGGCCGCGGCTTCAGAAGGTCTAAAAAGGCCAGCTGCCATGGAGCCTTTGAGGCAGGTCCCTTCGAAGAAAATGAAGACCTCCAACGATTCCACTATTTTTGATGTCCCTAAGAAGAAAGCGGACTTGGCTACCCATACTGACGAGCTTGTTTTCGAAGCCCTCGCTCTTCTTCTTCCGGAGATCCAGACTGCTACCACTACATTTCTTAGATACTGGATGAATAAGTGGAGTCCTACTTGCGGAGAGTGATACGATGGATGTCATTGAGATAATGATGGTCCATGCAGGAAGGTCTTTCGGCATGGCCATAGAGGCTGGAGCCCTCTTCAAGAGCCTTCAAAGTAAGAACCGGGGTTTTGTCGGTAGAGCTACTCAGGTCGAGGAGGCTGCTGCTAAGGCTAAGTCAGAGGTTAAGGCCTTGAAGAAGGAAAAAATTGAAGAGTCGACGAAGCTCGTCTCTGCCTTGGAAGAGATTGAATCTTTAAAGAAGGAGGTCTGTATGTGCTAGAGCGAGGTGGCCTCCATGACCAAGTGAGTGGAGACTTTTGATGCACATTAGAGATTAGCCGTCGAGGCCTTAGAGAAGGCCAATAAGGAGAACTCTACCTTGAAGGGTAAAGTAGGAGAACTAAGCTCCCAAGTAACTGGCCTTATTGAAGAAGTTGAGAGCATCAGAAGTGATGCTGATGCTGTAAGCAAGAATGCTGAAAACTCCTTCATGGCCAACTTCCACCTGACCGAAGTTTATCAACGATTTGGAAAATATTGGAGAAGGTATACCTATATCGAGGTCATTGAGTGGTTGGAGGAGCACGCCCAGAACAAACTTCGGACCTGAGGGCTGAGTTCCTTGGAGATGACAAGGATGAGGGAGAGCCTCAGACTCCTACATAAGAGCCTGAAGTGATTGAGCTTGATGGGAATAATGTAGAGGAGGTGGCTCATGAAGCTATAGTGCCCTTCGTGGCCCCTCAATCCCCACCTCCTTAGGCTTTTGGAACTCTTGATAATCTTGAAAGGGGGGCTTATTCATCTATTTTTTCGAGTTGTTCTTAGGCAGCTTATCCCTAACGCCTGGGCCCAACTAGTGGGTCCTTACTTCCTTTGGAAAGAGGCTTCCCTAGGTGAAGACATGTCTTTGCATGCCTTCCAAACCATCTACCAGCCTCGATCCTTAAGGAAAGGGAATTCCTGAGGTTGGTATTCTTTGTGTCTCTGGGGGTCCCACTCTCCTTTTATCCAGGGTCTTCCTACATCTATCAAAGGGTGGAAGGAGAACTGGTTCTGGGTCAGGGAGAAGTGGCAAAAATGTGAGGGCGACCTCGTCCCCCACGTCAAAGTTCCAACATCTTATTTCGAAGCTCGTGAGTGTATTTCTTTGTTATCTGCTTTATTAAACTGACAAAGTCTGATATTTACATAAGAGCCTGAAGTGATTGAGCTTGATGGGAATAATGTAGAGGAGGTGGCTCATGAAGCTATAGTGCCCTTCGTGGCCCCTCAATCCCCACCTCCTTAGGCTTTTGGAACTCTTGATGTAATCATTCCAATTCAATCAAGTGTAATGGCCTTGGCCTAATGCAATGTAATTTTTCCAATCTTAATGAAATTTAGTTCCTTTATTCTTATTTGACTTCTGCAATTCGTTTACTTATGCTATGTTATCCTGATGTGACTGCTAACTCCAATCTGACCCTATTGCATCTTCACGACTTCTGACTTTAAACAATCTTTAACTCTTGTAACATAATTTCTCAGGTTGATGCTTTCTTAGAGCCTTGGGCTTTTTAGAACTTATTTGTTTATTTCGAGCTGATGTTTTCTCTACAGAAATATGTAGGGTAGGAAGGTTTACCAATTTCGATACTGTAGAGGCCCTTCGCCTCTCAGGCTTTTAGCCTTTATTAAATAACAGCGAGGCTCTTAGCCTTTGTAAATAACTTTGAGGCTCTTAGCCTTTGTAAATAACTTCGAGGCCCTTAGCCTTTGTAAATAACATCGAGAACAAAGGTTACATTTTTTATTGAAATCAAAGCTGTTTATATAAGATGTCTTACATTATTGATAATATTTGCGTAGATGTTCTACATTCCAAGGGTGAGGCTGTACCTTTCCTTCCATATCTTCGATTCTATAGGTTCCAGTCTGAATCTCTTCATATATCCGGTATAGACATTCCCAGTTGGGCCTAAAGGTACCTGACCCATGTTCTTTTGAGGGTGGCAATACCCTCTGAAGTACTAACTCATTCAGCTTGAATGACTTTTTCTTGATTCTTGAGTTGTAGTATCTGATCATTTTTCTTTGATACATAGCCATTTTGACTTGAGAATCATCATTTCTCTCCTCGAGGAGGTCTATCCCACACTTTCTCACTTCATCATTGATTACTTCATTGAAGTGTATTCGCCTAGGAGATGGAAGACCCACTTCGGTGGGGTACATAGCCTCAACCTATATGTCATAGAGAAAGGGGTCTTCCCCGTTGCAGTTCGAATTGTGGTTCTGATTGCCCAAAGCACCTGGGGTAGCTCATCTACCCACGCCATTTCAAAACATCAAGTTTCCTTTTTCGGGTGTACTTGATGGTTTTGTTTACAGCCTCAACTTGACCATTGGTCTGGGGATGATGTAGGTAGGAGAAATGCTTCTTGATGCCCCATTCTTCACATATCTCCTTGACCTTCTTGTTGTCGAATTGTCTACCATTATCTATTACAATTGAATGAGGGATTCCGAACCTGCAAATGATATTCTTCCAAAGGAATTTGGAAGTATTAGCTTCGATGATTTTGGCGAGTGGTTTGGCTTCTACCTACTTCGTGAAATAATCAATCGCAACAATGGCGAAACTAGCACTTCCTCTCCCTTTGGGTAGAGGTCCAATTAGGTAGATCTCCCACTTCACAAAAGGCCAAGGGCTAGAAACCACGTTCAACTCTTGTGATGGCTGTCTTTGGATAGTGGAAAAATGCTAACATTTATCACACATTCTAACAAAATGTTGCACATCTTTTTTCAAAGTAGGCCAATAGTATCCTTGTCTGAGTACTTTTTACGCCAAAAACCAGCCTCCGACATGATTGTCGCAGACACCTTTATGGATTTCCCTAAGCACGTAGTCTACTCGTTCTCCCTCGATGTAGCTTAAAAAGGGCAGTGAGAAGCCCCGCTTGTACATTACATCATCCTGGAGGATGAAGTGGGCGGCTCTTCTCCTGAGTTTTTGAGCTTCTTCTTTCCCCAAAGGTAGGGTTTGATACTTAGATAGGACATAATGGGCTTCATCCAAGAAATGATATCTTCTATCCATATTAACGTCCCATGGGCCTTTGTGGAGGGTCTGGTGAGGTGCTCAATTGGGACTACTGTTAGTAGCTTGGAGTCTTTACTACTTGCCAACTTTGCTAGTGCATCAGCATGGACGTTGTAGTATCGTGGAATTTACATTAATTCGAACCTTTCAAATTACGGGATGAAGCTCATTACCAGTTTTAAGTAGGCTGCCATGGACTTGTCCCTGGTAGAAAAGCCCCTATGCACTTGGCTAACTACGAGTTGAGAATCACCACTAATTATGAGCTTTTTCACTTGCCACATGTGAGCCAGCTAGGAGAGCCTCATATTCTGCGACGTTATTAGTTGCTTTGAAGCCGAACCTTATAGCATAAGTAAGCTTGTGTCCTTCGAGACTAACTAAAATGATCTCTGCTCCTGAACCTGTGTCACTTGACAACCCATCAATTGAGAGTCTCCAAATATGAGGTTCTAAATGACCATTTCTTCTTCAATGTCGGGGACGGGGGTGAACTCAACCACAAAATCAGCCAGGGCTTGTCCTTTAATAGCTGACCTTAGCTTATAAGTGATATTGAATTCGCTAAGTTCCACATCCCATTTGAGTAACATCCTCGAGGAATCTGGCTTCTAAAGTACTTGTTTGAGGGGGTAATTGGTCAGTACATAAATGCTGTGTGCCTAAAAATATGGCCTCAATTTTCTCGAAGCAATTACCAAGGAAAGGGCCAGCTTTTTTATGTCAGGATACCGAGTTTTTGCTGCTAAGAATGCTTTACTTACATAGTACACTGGTAGCTGATGGTTATCCTATTCTCTTATCAGAACAAAACTAAGAGCTTCGGAGGTTACTGCTAAATATATGTACAACACCTCATGGTCCTTTGGTTTAGAAAGAAGGTGTGCTTGGCCTAAGTGCTTCTTCAGTTCTTGCAGGGCCATTTCTCACTCCTCCATCCAATGGAACTTGTTTCTCCCCCCTTTGAGGAATTTGAAAAACGGTAGGCATCTGTCTATTGCCTTGGAGATGTAGTGGTTCAGAGCTGCGAACCGTCCGGTGAGGCTTTGCACCTCTTTTAGCTTTTAGGAAGATCTCATGTCTATCAATACTTTAACCTTTTTAGGGTTCACTTCAATGCCTCTTTGGCTAACGATATAACCAAGAAATTTGCCTGAGGATACCCCAAATGCACATTTAATGGGTTGAGCTTCATTCGGTATTTTTGTAGAATCTAAAATGTCTCGTTGAGATGTGCGACATGGTCCTTTGCTTTCAAACTTTTCACTAGCATATCATCCACGTAGACTCCATTGTTTTACCAATGAGGTCAGTAAACATCTTATTAACCAACCTTTGGTACGTTGCCCCATCATTCTTCAATCCAAATGGCATGGCCTTGTAGCAATAAAGCCCTTTGTCAGTGATGAATGAGGTATGTTCCTCATCTGGTGGATCCATGAAGCTAAGAAGTTCATTTCCACCAGTTTAGTCCACGAGTTGGTCTATCCTAGGAAGTGAAAAGCTATCCTCGGGACACGCTAGATTCAGATTTGAAAAATCAATGCACACCCTCCATTTCTCGTTGTGCTTTTTCACTAATACTGGGTTGGAGACCCACTTCGGATATATTGATTCCCTTATGAAGCCATTATCGATTAATTTCTTGACCTCGTCTTTAAGGGCCTCGTACCTCTCTGGGTTGAGGGCTTTTCCTTTTTGCCAATGAGCTGAGGCCTTTGGATCGATGTTTAAGTGATGGCAACTAACTTTAGGATCGATGCCTTCCATGTCGCCATGCTTCCAGGCGAATACATCAAGGTTTTTGGGCAAGAAGTTTTTCAATTCCTCCTTCATTTCAGGCAACAAATTGCTTCCCACATATAGATGTTTTAATGGATCCCTAGGGTCAGCTGGGAAGGTTTCCAATTCTTCCATAGGGGCTGTTTGAGGCTCGCAATCAATAATGCAAGGGTCTAGCTCTTCCAAGGAAGCTGCTTCTTTAACAGCTATCCCTTATTCAAGGGCTTCGGCCATGACGACATCTTTTTCTTGTGCAGGGACAATCCCTTGTTCAGGGAGGTCATCCATGTCGATGTCGGTAAAAACAACGTTGGTGATTCTTGGCTCATCTTTTCTCAAAGAATTGGAGTAGCATTCTCTAGCTCCTCATTGGTCACCTTGTATTATGGCTATGAGTGCACTGTTCGCTATAGATAAGGCAATTGGTCTTCCACTTCGT
>CAIGRS010122062.1:0-14811 GCA_903798395.1 Fraxinus floribunda
TTTTTATAACACTTTATAATAACATTAAAAAAATGTTATAATAGATGTATGACTTTTAATAACATCACCTAAAATAGCATTCCAAAAAATGCTATAGAACATGATAGATAGCATTTTTCACAAGCTATAAATGAGTTAATATATTGTAGTGATGGTGGCACCAGTATGCTATATGGGAAGAAAGAAGTGATTACTGTATAGAGAGAAAAGAGATTGAGAAATACTTAAGATTTGAGATGGTAGATGGTAGTGATGTGAATTTATTAATATTTAGAATTTTAATTGTTAGGCAATTTGTTGTCAAACAACCTCCTTGGGTAATGATGAAAGTCTTGTTCCTTTACTCAGTCTGCATCAGCCAATTGACTGATTGTACATCGACACCACAATTACTTGAACTTTCCACGTAACCCACTTGGACCATTTTGAAGCAACCTAATTTACATTAGGGTTGCTCATGACCCAACCCAAATTAGGACGATTCTCACGATGTGCTAACCCACTACTATGTGTTATTGGGCCTAATCTATCTTCTCACCTAAAAGCCCATCCTATTCCTATTATATACTTACCCATTACTGTTGTTAGGTATGAGATTTTATTGAAAGCTGCTCTAGTATTGAGAAAGAAAGAACCGATTCCAATTCCACTTGCTTTGTGCCTCGGCTTCGTGCCCTTTTGGTGGAACCCGTTTCTCTCCTTCTTCAGTTAGCTTTTGTAGCTAATTACTTTGGCTGTAATATCTCATCTCAAGTCTTTTGTGGGCTATCCATTTGTTGGAGCAACCATTGGGAAGTGTTTGGTTTGTGGATTTGATCACTTTTGGTTGATTGTGGTGTTGGTTAGAGACTGAGTCTGGCATCCTTTGTGCATTGGTGCATTATTCTTCACATTAATTATTTCTGATTTTTGAAAGAAAAACTTGTAACTCTTAATTATGAATTAAGATCTTGAAAACACTTAGTCCTTGTAATTTTCACTATTCATATCCGAATAATGCTGTTTATCTTTATGATGATGGAATATCAGTGATGTTGCTCTTTATGCGGAATAATAAGATTGAATAGTTCAATTTTTACGAGAAAAAGTGGGAGGAGAGAGAAAGAGAAATGTGATGGATAATGAGTTGTCATATCACTAATATTTCATCATCATGAAGATAAATAGCATTACTCTTTCAATACTATGTCAAATTATGCTTTGGGCTGAAAGTGCGAATTGCGTTTTTCTGGCCACATTTTTCAGGGCAGGTGCTAGGCTGGACCAACCCTCATTTAATGTGATTTGGGCCAGCACGATTCACCAGTTCGCAAACCTGCTAGCCTCGCAATCATTCGTCAACTTTAAGTGGAATCTGAGCCAGTGCTCGTGCATCGAGAACGGGATTTACATCAGAGGGTGATAAAGAATTGTACCCTGTGCGGGCCAATGATCTTCTATAGAAAGCTTAATGTCTCCTAAAGACCCTGAAGGCCAAAGAGTTGTTTGGTCGTTAGTTCCATGTGGTTCACGTGAATTACATAATTGCATGTCCCAACACAACCCAAAAGTTTTGTCATGCCGATTCAAGGTACGATATAGCCAGAACAATTGGATTGAGTTATGTGAACATATATTTTCTGCAATTTGACAGATACATTATTGGGGAAGGAATCACGTGTCTTTCTACTATGTTAGTGCGAATATATGGTATGGAATCCAGCTTCAGTTTCTCTTTAAATCAGACATTTATCATACCAATGGACAGAGTTTATGCTTTTTGATTGTAAATTCAGTCCAAGATTCTCATATCATGGCCATTGTTGAGTTAGTCTAAGATCCTTCTCTTTTGACTATAGAAACAACTAGTTGCCATTGATTCTCCTCAACTTCTACAAGAATAATACATATCTTCCATTTCCACCGTTGAAAATTACGAAACGACTTATCTTTATGAATTTCGATTTTAGCTTTGGGTAGTAACTTAGGGTATTTTTTCCTTTAACGGTACATTTTATGGAACTTTTTCTTTTAATTGTCGAAAGATTAAAGCAAAGGAATGAGTTCTTGGTTTTGAGCACACGCTTTAAGGAATAGGCATATTATTTATTCTCTTACTTTTACCACAAGCCATCAACTTCCGATTCAAATTTTCAAACTTCCACAGAAGATCTTGAAAAGTTCAATTTATTTTCACTATTTTATTCATCAAATAAGCAAGTTTTTCTTGATACAATTGTGATGTGAAGCAATATTTATTAACTTAATGCATCGAGGCATATCATTACCAGTGAATAAACATTTAACCAAGTCGATCATAGTTTTGAAGAGAGCTCAAACTCGTTGCTTTAATCACATACAAGACAAAAGTTACCGAGTTTGGTCCCTTTGAAGTCGCTAATAAGTATTAGCGAGCTAGAAGAACCTAACTCTTGTACGAGAAGCCAAACTCATCCTAAGGCAACGGAAAGCTTAGACCAATTATATGTAGTCTACAGAATTCGACTTGAGACCAGTGCACGGTGAGTTGTAAAACTGACCAACCGATACTTAGTTTTCAATGATTTCCTGTTTAACTGAATTGCCACGCCAATTTCAACATCAACAACTATATATATATTGACTAGAATGGATTGTTCCAAGTGATGAGAGGAATATTCCGACTAAACTAATACATAATGACAACCTTAATCCTTTGTACACTTAAGTTCAAAAAAGTAATGAAAGCATTCCAAGAACCTCCAAATATCTGGTTTGAATTAAGCAACTGGTATTCTATAATTTGTATTCGTATGACCCTATTGGCCTCTAGGGGTAGGGTGGGTGTGAGGTGGGGTGGGTGGGGCTGCTTTTGTTGTGTCTTTGTCTTTGGACAAGGCAGAAAATGACTTCCCACCCCAGTCTTAATTCTCATGATGGAGGAACATATTATTGTGAGTTGCAATGATCAATTAGATATGCTGTGAAATGCAGCACATTTTTCTTTAATTTAAATGCTAAATTATAAAAATGTTTTAAGAATAATTCAAGGTATGCTTGATGTGTAATAATAAACTGAATCAAAGAGTAATAAACAAAATTTTAATATCTTTATTCCGTAAAATTGTTCTTTGTAGCACAATCAATCTTAGTAAACAAGTCATAAATGTCTAAAAATAATTGGTGCTCAAAATAATTGTATGATCCCAACACAACGCAAACACATTGACATTATAAATTCTTTGAAATTCTATTTAGACATTGTATCTTTATTTTTATAATCAAATCGACAGAATGTGAGCTTTTGAATAAGAGTATATATTTTTCTAATTTAATACTCTAAAGAATGGAGCCTTGGGGGAGGGCAATTTTATGTGATCAAGGGCAGGGGTACAAGGGTCCTAATACTATCCAGATCATGTGAAGAACCTCAAAGGTGACTGCAATCAATAGAAATCTCACTCGCGGGCCATGGATAGCCAAAAGGATGATTCATGAGCAGAACGATGGAAAGGTACGAGAAAGATGAGAGGTAATCGTCAGAAAAGGAAATGAACATGGACATGGACATGGACGTTATGAGAGCTTCACCCTAATTAGCGTCCGCTTGACGCATTTGTTGCGGGTATAACTTTTATTGGTAGAATTTTTAAAAAAGAGACGTTACTAAAAAGTAGATGATTGTTTGATTGACAAGAAAAAAGTGTCGTGAAGATTAGAAGTACTGTCTTTTTCTTTTTTTTTTTACTAGAAGAATGCCTTTGATTTGTAAAATTAGGTCTTAAAAATGTATTATGTGTCTTTTTTTTTTTTTTTAAATTGAAACCATTGGCCTAAGCAGTTCAAGCTCAAATTCGCTTTAAAAACCTATCCAATTAAAAACCCACCCCCAAAACACATTTCTCTCCAACTTGAAAGTTGAAACTCAGAGTCTCATCCTTTAAATTTTTTTTTTTGCCGCTTTATTGATTGGTTTTGAGTATATTGATTTAGTTTGAAAGATTCTTATAAAGAAAAAAATTGAATGCACGCTATGTTTAAAGTTCGATTCAAGTCTAGAAAATCTAAAGTCCAATAGCATCAAAAGGTGACATTAATATAGGGAATATCATAAACTTTTGAAATACGATGACTATCGCGTATAAACATATGAAAAATGTTAATAATAATAATAATAATAATAAAAAATGACATATCATTATCAACCATTTAAAAAGAATCTCTTTAAATTACAAATTGATAAGGAGGAAAACTAGATATATTCGGTATCTTACTATAAATGATAGTATAATTAATACATAAAGCTTCTCATAAAAAATATTTTTGTTGTAAAAATCATATCATTAACTGCAACCAAAAAGCCCTCCCAATCACACACTCATGTGTCAAGATGTTACTTCTATGTTAAGAAACACAAAGAATATGAATATTACAAGAAGGAGAAGTATCTCTTAAGTGGCAGAAATTCAAATGGAAAATGATATTTGTCGATTCAGGTGTACGTGTAGCATCTCCCAATTGGTTGTTAAATTCATACAACATTTTTTCATAAATGCATCATATTATAATTTTGTCTATTGTCCCTAACCTTGATTTATTGTCACATTCATGTTCCTAAATTTTTCTCATCACATTCTTGGCCTTAACTTTTTATTAATTAGCAAATCACGTCCTTAATGACAAATTTCTTCCAAAATTTTTATTAGTGCGCTTTAAAACAAGGGACAAATATTTAGTTACAATTTTCTATTTGTTATTTTATTGCTTATTAAACGCTGAAAAATAAGTCTTTTTTACTCCTCTTTAATGGATTTTTTTAATAGAAATCGTCATCAGTGATGTGATGTGTTAATTAATGAACGCTAAGAATAGGAATGCGATGAAAAACTTAAATAATACACAACACTTCAAGTAGTTTTTAAGACACTACTGGTCGAGAAGTGTTGGCATCTAACACATAAATTCACCATACTCGTAGTTATGAAAAATATATCCATTAAAAATGAATCAACAATATTATATAATAAACTATTAACCTCTGTCAATTGCTTTGAGTCAAGTCGAGATTTATCGCAGGATTGCAAGAAGCTTGTTTACAACTTTACATGGACAATATAGATGATGGTGTTGGCCATAAAGTAGAAACTAATCCATCTCTAGGCTAAAATGTATGATGCAAATTTACCTTTCCAACTAAGTTAGAAATCAAAACAAATAAAGGTTGTGTTATACTTTCCACTGTAAATCTCTCTTTATCCAACATAAAAATCTTCATATTGTTCAGCTGTTTCTCCTTTGCTTCTACACATTCATTATGAATTTTACTGAACTTTATAATCTACTTTATCAAATAACTCAAAATGACATTACTCACCGTTAAACTTGAAATTCCTCTTTATTTTTTGAGGAAAGAAAACCACAAGTTCCACAATGTTAAATTTCAAATTCTGTTCCAATTTACGATTGATATAAAATTTAGTTATCAAATGCAAAATCTTCATAATTTCCAATAAGAATTACAATTTATATAAGCTAAAAGAGTATATACCAACTTGAAATAACAAAAGAATCAGTACCATTATTCAAGTTTTGATCCCAACCCAACTCTTGAGATGCTAATTGCTTCAACCTGTCATTATCAAAATAATTGTAAATTTTTTCTGCAATTCGATGCCTAAATTAATGGCGTAAAATGGCACACCGCAGTGTATAAAGGCTCGCAGTTGTCAAGGTAGACCTAGTTGGGACAAACATTCTGAGCCTTGGGTCAGGTTTTTTTCAAGCGGGTCGTTCCTTCTTGCTTTGACACCACTAGTCTAAATTAAATGCCCAACATTTCCAATCAAGAACTACAAACCAATGTGCCATTAGGTGAAACTTCATATCACCCAGCTAAGATTAATGAATATTAAGAAGAAGAAAAAAAACACCCAATATGTTCTAAGGAGACAAAAGTACGATGAGAGGATATATACGAGGACCATACAAGGCCAAAATATATAGATGCAAACCTTGGAAGACAATGTGTTGGAGAAATCTAGCCAAACAATCTAATGTAAAAATCATATATCGTACTAAATAAAGGTTCATTATCTAGGCAAAACTAAGTGGCACTTGAATTGCCTATTGCCAAACTCTCTGGACCATGCACGGTGTACAAATTACTTAACATGCATATATAATATTGTTTATTATGGACGACCAAACATTTCTTATACTCAACAAATTCAAAATAACAATCTGATAATTCCGTCCAACAGTAAAGGTGATGGTGATAGTCTACTGGGCACTACCACATCTCCCTTTTCATTAGTCGAACTTCTCGTTGTTGTCGTCGTCACATCCATTCCCCCCCTCATTTTTCTTGTTGCACAGATCACAGCCATCTTTTGGATTATCCAAAGCCCTCTTCTCCTGCTCTTCATCTCCATTTCTTTCTCTACATTTCCTTCTCTTTCTTCCGACCCTATTCTTCAATTCCTCCAATAATTCCCTAACAGCACTATTTTTATCCCTCCTTTTCTTGATCAAAAGTTCACTGACATCAGCTGGAGTCATTTCTGCTTCATCAATTACACCCTCCAATTCTTCCAACAATTCTTTCCGAAATTCATCTTCTTGAAATCCCAGATAATTTTTTAGCAGAATCTTCAGTGCAGGGAATGAACAATAACTCATATGAATGTGCATGTCCATTCTTCCACTTCTTAACAATGCAGGATCAAGTTTTTCAACATGATTTGTAGTGAACAGAAAAATCTTTTCACTCCCACAACAAGACCATAATCCATCAGTGAAATTCAACAACCCTGAAAGTGTTATTGAATTCCCATCATCCTCAATCCCATGGGTCGAGGCATCATAGTTATTTCTTCGTCCACCTGAATTCGCACCACCACCTGCAGCGTTCCGGTTTTTCAGATTGATAGAACAATCTATGTCCTCAATGACAATTATCGATTTTGAGCTGGTTTTCATGAGTAGCTTCCTTAACTCAGAATTTGTATTCACTTCAGTCAATTCAAGATCATAAATATCATATCCAAGAAAATTAGCCATGGCTGCAATCATGCTAGATTTTCCAGTTCCTGGAGGACCATACAGCAAATACCCTCTTTTCCAGGCCCTCCCAGTTCTCCTATAAAAAGATTCACCATTGGCAAAATCCACAAGATCAGCCATAATTTCTGCCTTTTTCACAGGATCAATTGCCAGTGTTTCAAATGTACTGGGATGCTTAAAGGGCACAGATTCCCAAGGGTGGCCTCTTGAATCCAAAGAACCCCCACGTGAATTCGTATAAAGCAACCTGTCTTGGTTTTTTCTGCGTATTTCATTCGCTTTTTCCATGACAAAATCCAAGTAAGAATCCAAAACCACTTGTTTATCTTTTTTCTTCACTCTGAGAGTGAACCCTCTTCTCTCCTCCGGCAATGGCCGCCAAGAAAAGTTTTGTGACTGTCTTTGAGTGACAATATGCTCCCATTCGACAGCTGCGCCTTTGTATGAGTCCACAATGCGGTCGTTGTTGGAAAGGCCAAAGGTGATGGAGCTGGAGTTCAGGCCGCGCGTAAGGCTAAGACGGGTGCCAGAAATGGAGGCGAAGGAGCTGAGGTAGAGTTGCACGGCGTTGTAGAGCTCATTGGTGTTGACGCCGTCGATTTCAGTGATGTCGTAGTAGCAGTAGGTAGAGAACCAGTGGAAGAGGCGGTGGAGGAACTTGAGAGAGGCGAAGCGGAATTCAGGTGGGAAAACAATGTGTAGAATGCTTTGGCAGAATGCCCACACACCCATCATGGATGCCATTGTTGTCCAAATCTCCTTCATATTTCAATGGTTTCGTTGACTGTAAATACAGTAAGTATATGATACAGTGACAGTGGGGTGGGGAGGGGGAGAAGGTATATTGTGAATGCAAGAGATGAATTGTGCTTTGATTTATAGAGGGAAACAGATGGAATGGAATATTGAATCTTGAATTGGATATAGTAAAAATGAAAACTTGACGATTTTTATTTTTTCTTTCTTTTGTAAAAAACAGTTTCAGTATTATTCTCTTTTTTATTACCCACCATGACATTGGAAAGGATAAGGGAAATTAAAAGAAGTCTTGATTCACAAATGAGGTGTAGGGGTAGGGGTAGAGGTGGGGTATGAATGAAAGTGGAAAAGGTGGTAATACACAATAATAAGCAAGTAGAAGAAAAACAGCAGAGACAAGAAGGATTTTTGGAAGGTTGTATAAAGAGAGAAGGGAATAATATAATGGGTCAGAAATGGGACCTAAATTTAGGGTTTTATTGGAATTTAGGGTTTTAGAGGGGTTTTTTCTACTCCAAAAATGATGGAGAATTTGAATGAGAGAGGCTGCCCTGCCTGCCTGCCTGAAAAATGTTATGTTAAGCAACTTAAACAAAACTATGAATTTGGGACTTTTCATCTATTTATTCACTTCAAAGGATCTGTAAATGTTGTGTGATAATTTTCTCCATGAAGCGAGGACCCAACTGGTACATTTATGAAAGGATGGTGACTTAGATATTCTGTTTAGAAGGTATAGTATACTACTAATCAAATAGAAAGTTTTCCTAAATATTAGTTTGGCCTACCTTTAAACATTAGTTTGCGCGTGTCGAGCCTTTACTTTCAGGCCAGATAAGGAGCTCCATCCATTGGACACCTCCCTCCCTCCCTCACTCTCCTTTCTTCTCTTTTGTTTGAGCATGAGTGTACGGTTTGAAGCTGATGAAATGACAGTAGGGGCGAATCCAGCCTTTTAGTTCAGCATGGGCGAAGACCTGTGACCGTTGACCATTACTTTAGGGCTTTATAGTTATCTAATTAAAATTGATTAAAAAATAATGTACACATGGTTTAATTGAGCCCAACATCCAAATAAATAAATAATTAATTAATTTCCATGCTTATGTCACTCCTCTAAATAAGGAAAATCAAATGCACCACAATTATCCTAAAAAACTCTCCAATTTACGTTTCAACATCTAAAGTCCCCAAATCACAACTTCATCTTTGTTCAAGATCAAAACCAAAACAATGGTCACCCAAAAAACCTCTAAACATCCCATAGTATCTCTCTTCATATCTCAATTCCTCTAAATCCATATTCTGAGTATCAATCAAAATTTCATATCAATACAATTTATTTCTCAGTTTTTTCCTCCCTTTACAGACTCGTCATCCAGCTTCAACGGTAAAAGAATACAAGTAAGGCTCAATCACTAACTCACACACCGTCTTTCAAAACTATAATTCCAATTCCTAACTTAGAATTGTACAACCTAACAATATTACCAAATCAAATTAAATTATTAAGAGAAAAAAGAATACATGGGCTTTCCAACTAGCTTGAGCATCCTTCTTTTGTTTACTAACCGATAAATCATCCTACAAACAAACAAAAAATAGTAATAAAACCTAATTACACAAGAGTCAAACCCAAAATTTTCTTCATTCTACAAATCCCATAAAGGCATCAACACACC
The DNA here is from genome assembly GCA_903798395.1 of Fraxinus floribunda. NCBI lineage: Eukaryota > Viridiplantae > Streptophyta > Magnoliopsida > Lamiales > Oleaceae > Fraxinus > Fraxinus floribunda. The sequence goes on from CAIGRS010122062.1 coordinate 9,462, forward strand.
AAATCACACAAATAACCTGGAGAGCGTTCACTTTTCTTCAGTTCTGGTCGTCTCCCTCAGTTGTAGGGGTGGATGATGAGTAATGAATCCATAAATCCAGTATCCGGACCAATAACCATGGATTGGGATGAGATTTTGGGCCCATTCATTGAAAAAGGCCCAAATAATAACAGAAGGGAAAAAAAATTCAGGCCCAACCAATGGCCATTCTGCGCATTCTTCTCCATTTCTTCCTGGCAGTCGGTGGATGGCGACGGGCGACTTGAAGCTCCGGCGGATCTAGAACGGGCGGCCGCGGGGGACTGACCAGGTGCTGAATCCGCCCCTGAATGACAGTCACTTCCGACTTATAACTCCAAAGCCGAATATGTACGTAAACTTCAATTCAATATTTTTTCCCACGAGGAAACATATCACTGATCACTCAAATTATTGTTTCAACATTCTAAAATTTACATTTTAAAAAGTATCTTTTTCTATAAAGAGGGAATATTGATAAGTTTAAAGTATTTTGTTTGTCTTAATGAGTCCCTATTTGCTTACATGATTCTCAATTTCTGTCTCTTTCAGAAATTATGGCTATTTTAGTTAAAATTCGCACAGTATACACTATACACAATAACGTGCAAAGCGACAACAGACATGCATGAAAGTTAAAAAGAAATTGAAAACTGCTGCCATTAGCTTCAAGGAGCACATAATTAACAGGCACTAAATCTATCATAAATAAGATTTATGCCAATAAACTTCCAATGAAGGTACAGCTGAGAAGTCGACTACTTGCCAATGGTTTAACAAGACACAGAACACAAATTTATACCCCAAACAAAAAGTTATATACAACTGCTATTACATATAGTTCAGTCAAAACTCGAAATCAAGAAAGTACTGATAAAAAACTCGACTGCAATCCAATTGGAAACTGTATCAATTGCCGATAGTTTTGTCCAGAGTTTGATCAATTAATGAAGTGGTACTATAACGGCCATATAATTGTTGCATCAGTCTATGGCTATGATGAGAAAACCAACAGACACATACATAAGTAAGACAGGGTAAAGCGCCAGAGCTTTCCTTCTCGGATTGACAGCACTACTCATGAATGGATATGCAGCCCAAGAGCTCCAAGCCAATGTCACAGCAACCACAACCACTTTGACTATGACGTTATCTTTTAACATGCAAATTAAGGCACCGACGTCTAGAGGGAATAGACAGTAGCCTAGAAGACTCAGGCTCTGGAAGAAGATAATGTGACCTCCCTGAAAAGAACACGTCAATCAATCCAGGATCATAAAACTCTTTATGGGCTTCAGCTATTCAAGGTTTTGACATAATGGTAGAGAAATTTCACACATTCAACTTCTGGAAACGAATTAACTAGTGACTACAGAAGTTAGGTTAGGCTTTACCAGCAGCAACACATTCAAGGTCAGAATTACAGCACCTGCTGCAAGTAGTGCAAATGCAACCGCGAAAACTTCAGACTGAAAGACAATAAAGTGAGAAAAAGGTCATTAGCTGCTACAAACTTCACAAGTTTCATCTGTTCATGTAGTATGCAAAATCCAAGCAAGACCAACCATATATATAATTTTGATAATTTGACAGCACAGTTAACATTTTCATCACATCCCAACAAGGTGATTCATTTTTTTTTTTTTTGATAACTGTGGATGTCCGGGCCAGCTTGCGCCCACCTGGACTAATCCCACGGGCTTGAAGTTTACGGCCGGGTGCTCACCTTAGTGGGCTGAGGGACTCGAACTGGTGACCATTGGGAAGCAAACCCAAGGCATGACCAATTGAGCTACCCTCGGGATTAACAAGGCGATTCATTGAAACCATTACATCGCCATTTATTATCAACTAAAGAAAAATGCAAGTTTTCCTTACAGTTTGAGGATTTTAGCAAGCCCAGAAAGTGCCAGTATATTTGATCAATAACCCAACACTCAAAAGTGAGCCCACAAAGTCACATTCGGATAGCACTCTGCCCACTTCAAGTGTAGACTATACTACAATCAAAATTTTGATTTGTCCAGTTTTTACAATCAGGGAATAATCAGTTCTACATTGTATGACTTTGTGAAGCCTCATTCCCTAGGTGTAATGTCTAAGGTATAAGGCTCGCTCACGTTTCCTCTCCACCTTTTCTTCAAATGTATCGTCACGCTTTTAATTCCTATTGTCCACAATAAAGGCCATGTTTGGGCCAAATTTTAATCTGATTTTAATCTAAGTCAAAGTCAAACAATCAATATCAACCACATCTTTTCAACTACACATTTCAAAAACTTCTATCACAATCCACTNTCTACCCACCAATAAAAAATGAACAAATATAATATTTTATAAGTTGAAAAGTAAGGGCTGTTTGAGTCAGATTCTAATTTTAATCTAAGTCAAAATCAAACAATCAATATCAACCACATCTTTTCAACTACACATTTCAAAAACTTCTATCACAATCCACTTAAAATCTGATTTTAATCTACACTAAACACCCTCAAAAATTAACTTCGGTAAGCCCAATTGCACATAAATCATAGCTAACTATGACAGCTAAGAACCAGAAAAGATAAGGAAAAAAATATTATCTAAAAATCAAACTCTTTTTGATTATTTATAACCATGATTCAGTTCTAAGGGCTTGACATGGCTTTTGAAAAGCCAAAATGAGCTTTTGAGGCTCAAAAGCAGCTTTTGGACCCGTTTGGTTAATTTTATGAAAGTGCTTTTGCAAGATCTTTTAGAGGAAGCTAGTCTAATATAGCTTCCTCTAAAAGCAATTTTAGAATAGGAAGTACTTTTAAAAATTAGTTTTTAAACAAAAATTAAGTTAGCTTCCTCCAAAAATTCTTTTGCAGAAAGCAAAACCTTAAGCAAAAGCCATGCCACATGTGCCCTAAAAGTCGTTCTTTATTTATACTAGTAAGTGATATACATAACAACCAAGACTCTGTAACTAGTTAAGCACCGTGGCAAAAGTGGACTTGAGAACTAGTGATCTTGCTTTTCCCCACTCTCAACACAATGAACTTGTTACAAAACCTTGAATAATTTAAAGGAGTTCACGACCAACTTAGATAAATGTAAGTCAACAATTCTACACGAGTGGAAGCCTACTATCTGCTCATGTTACTAGACGCGTAAATAATCTTTTGTACAAATAAAATGGAACATATGATTGACAGACCCTTATCTGATAAGCTCTATGGCAGCTTGTTTAATGATGAGTAAATGAGAATTAAGAAAAACTGAGACATCAGTACTATCATTATATGCCCGAAATTATTGACAACTGCGGATATTTCTCCAGTGTGATAACGTTCATGCTAATTGGCATTGAATTCAATGACATTTCACACCTTGACCAACCAATGAGAATAACCTTTTTGATAAACCTACAGCCTCGTGATAATGGAATTTTTTTTGAAACCTGCTCACTAAACCATCAATGGAAATCGTGGAACCATTGAAATCAGATGTGGGAACATGGTAAAACAACTAAGTAAACTAACACACTAAAGAATTTGTAACAATCACATTTGCAAATCATGACAATATAGTTCTTGCATGCGTGCACATTCGCATAGCATATAAATGTATATACAAGTAAACAAAAACACATATTTCAAAACTGTAAAGCTTTTTATATCATTAACCCATGTTTAGTCAAAAGACTGCAATTCCGGGAAATGAAATCCAAACAGCTAATTAGTCATCACAGACCACACACATGAAGGCGCAATATACAACACTGAATCATACCCTGTTTTTTGCAGATTTCAAATGCAAGATGTGTCTAGCTACTGGCCACCAATTATTTTTATTTTCTTTTATGGTTAAGCACTTTTCTGTTTGAGATGACTTACAAACTCAAGAAATGTAGTCACATAAACTATCATACAATTTTATCATTAAAAATCTCAAAACATGTACAAACTTACTCTACTTGTCAATCAATTTAATTTATATTCGACCTAAAGAGGTTTCCATTCACAAGAATAATGCGATTTTGGTAAAAGCAAGGCAAAAGAGGAAAAAGGGTAGAGCATAATTAACATGGCTTGTTGTAGCAACTAAGGATCAAATTGCTTTAGATCCAGCAACAAACATAGCTGACTAGATTGCTGAGAATAAGACTCGGTTTAATGTTGTTTTTCCTACATATCCTATCAAATTAAACTAAGCTAGTTTGAAAAACAAGAATGAATTCCTATTATACAGTCACTGGAAGCAAAAATATACAAGAACATATTTCAAAACATGCCCAAGCGTAACTGCAATTTAATATTCACAATCAACTTATTAGGATTTACATCACCACCCATACACAAGGCAAACATTTGGATCACACGAATACAGTGAGCCCATATGAAACTTAAGCAATTGTGCCTAAAATCGCAACAGGCAATGTTAATCACCATCGAAGCATGTTAGTACCTTTTTAACGGAGGCAGACCAGGAGAGTGTGAGGCCAAGGAACACAATGAAGAAGAAGGGTCCCCAGAGATCCCAATCCCTCAAAGCCTTGCCAGGATCCTCCCTAAATGGGTTGGGAAAAACAACTAGCTTCAAATTGCTCACGATCCTCGACAGATCCCGCTTCACAGTATCCCAAACAGGTTCCGTTAGCGTGTTTGGAGGCGATCCGAACCCGGATGCGGCAATATTGCCACCCGTGCCGGAGGTACGTGGCGGCAGAGGGGGTTTAGGACCAGCAGAGGATACTGAAGGGACAGGTGTCGTCTTGGGATTGGCGGGTGCAGGAAGATTGGAGGGAATGAAAGCGGGTGGTGGAATTGGGGCTGAGGAGATGGGAATGGAGGCGCGCGGGGGTGACGGAGGGCGCGCGGGGAGGACGGAGGAGGGGTGGGAGTTGATGAGATTCTCGATCTCGTCGATGTCCGATTGGGAGGTGGAGTGTAAGGGAATTGTATCACTGTGTGACATTTTGTAAGTGAAAATTCAGATCTGGAGTGTAATTAGACAAGAAGCGGCGGCGGGAGGAGGAGGTAATCGCGGTGGAAGACTGCGGTAGATTCTTATCGGGGAGTAGTGAGAAATAGGGGGATTTATTTGATTATTTTTAATTTCCTATTTGTCTTAGAAATGAAGAAACGCGGGTTTTATGACATGGTACCCATGACAGGTAACAGAATAAGGGCACGTTTTGTGGAGCAAAATAGCTTGAGAGGAAAAACAGATAAAAGTGAAAATAATACTAAGCCCCGTTTGGTGCACATTATTTTTAAAAGAATGCATTTTTTTTGTTGATGTGATGGGAAATATATGGTTGAAAAAGAAGGAAAAATTATTGATGTAATAGAAAATATTATTTTAT